>JAYJMA010099808.1:0-20998 GCA_036873895.1 Parotocinclus cabessadecuia
ACATACATATTATATATATATATATATATATATATATATATATATATATATACATTAGCTATTTACAAATGAAATTTGGCAAACAGAATTGCACTAATTTAAATGGGTTGTCCAAATCAGTGTTTTTACATTGCTGACATCTGGACCTAAATAACTCAATTTATTTCATATTTGCGTTTTTTATAATTCTAAATTTATAGAGGATTCTTTTTCCAAGTATACTTTCCCTGTAGCCCTTGATGTCCACTGAGAAATAACTACAACAGAATAACTACAGCCATCAATCTTGATATTTGTAGTAGAAAAAATTCCACTATTTGTGCTTAAAGAGGATGCGTGCAAATGCATGCATATAAATTCTAGAGGGAACAGAAGGTTAGTAAACAACTTTAAAATGTTCATATGTGCTTTTTAAAATTGTGCGAAATGTGACCTACTGTGGGGAGGGTGATACGAGGGCGAGCACTGCAATAATATAAATCTGCTTATGTAGAAATACAATAATGTTGCACACAAGGAGGTACAATAAAGATTGCTTAATTTACAACCCCAATTCTAATGCAGTTGGACATAAATAAATACATAAGACAAAGACAAGATATTTAATATTCAAATTTATTAACTTTTTTTAACTATTATTTTTTTTGCAAATGGTCACTTATTTTGAAATTGATTTGGTGTTACATAACCATTCTTTTTAACAACACTTAATGAGCAATTAGGACACTAATTGTTGAATATTTGCAGGTGGAATTCTTTCCCATTCTTGCCTCATGTACAACTTCAGTTGTTCAGTCTGGGACCTTCGTTGTTGTATTTTGCACTTCATAATGCACCAATGCACATTTTCAGTGGGAGACAGGTCTGGACTGCAGACAGGCCAGTCTAGTACTTGATGGAACTTCATTTATTTAGGTCTGTACCAAGGGGAAATGCATATTCGGTTGCCTTTGTTCCCTGTTCTTCAGTCTGACAAAGGATTTTAGTTGCTTGCAAGTTGACTATTTGAATCTGATTAGTAGTATTTTATAAAACCATAATAAGTTATAAAACCATAAAGACGAAGGATGGTTCAGAAATGCCTCTGGTAACTCTAGAACTGGGAATGTGAAATAAATGCTATGTCATGGCAGTGTATGCTTGCAGATAAAAATATAACAATAGCTCTGAACTGCCCATATGACAGGTTCAGACTCTTAGTACTTCAGATCTCTCTGTAGTCATTTGCTGTAGATGAATAATATTTTTCCTGAAGCAAAATTAACATGATTTGCAAAGTAAAGTTTTAAGTGGCATTTGTGAATGTAACTCTGTATTATGATGCTTGACCAACACTTGACAATGGACTTCTTGCCCATTTGATTATATTAGCTATTGTTGAATGGCAGTACTGTACTGCTGTCTGAGGGAGGTTGGGGATCACTGGTGTTCAGCTTAACCTTGTGCCCATGGCCTTTATGCACTGAATTTCTCCAAATTCCTTAAAATCTTTAATGATATTTTGCAACACAGAGGGAGAGACATTAAATCCCTTCTAATCCTCCTTTGAATAACATTGTTTTTAAACATTTCATTAATTTTCTCATTTGTTGACAAACTCTGGCCCTTTTTGCACATCAAAGGCTTTCCTGGATGCAACTTTTGAACTAAATTAAGATTATAGTCACCTGTTGACATAGCATGTTTAAAATCACATAGTAATACATTTTAAAAACTAAATGACTTTCTTAACTGCCATTCAAATTTTTATTCTAAATGTGTTGCAGGTCTGAAACACAGGGGTGGTAGATTAATAAGAATTTAAATTTTGTTGACCAGACAAAACATAAAATATCATAGAAGTGTTGCATCTGGTGGCAACGCTCTTGGGAAACTTTTGCTATGTGTAAGTGTTCAGTGTATCAGTAAGTGATGACTGTGCTATCTAAGGTTCTTTAATATATGAAATTGCAGTGACAGAACATTTGCTTGTGTAAATGAAACAATATGCAATTACAGTTGTGCCAGAAGAGAGGTATGATTTACAGATTGCATACAGATTGAAGTATAACAGATAAATAATATATGAAATGCTCTATTTGCTGGAATGCTCCTTAAAAGTAAGCATACCTATTTTTTACTAGTATACTTATTTTCTTACTGTAAAGTATGTATCCTTTTGCACACGTCGGTTTCATGTTGTATAAACTGAGGCTAAATGAGCTGCATGTCAACTGTCATGAGCCTAAACGACTTTAATGTTATCTGAATAATTTGAGCATTAGTCAGCCATGGTAACACAGTGAGTGCATAATGACTAATTAAAGTCTTTTTGCAATGTGGTATAATCCCTGTGGCGTATGTGTGTGACTGTAGGAACTGTCATCCACTCATACTCTCTCACCATAAACCCATATTGAGAGGCTAAATGGTACAATTTATTTTATTTTCAAAAAATGTTTCAAAAACAAATACAAATATTCCCCAAACAGGCAAAACTGATAATTACTATAATCAAGGAAATGAGTTTTGGGTTCCGTTAATTCTTCATTATTTTATATTAATAGAAACCCTGTACTATTTAGTTCGTGCATGTGGCATACAATTAGCAAACATACTGAATGCAGCTGAATGAGTCACAATCAACAATTGGTTTGTTTTGGAAGATTTACTTAAAACGTTAAGCCGTTTACAAAATGCTAACTCTTTATTGCACTGTGGACCCTGACTTAGATTCCTCTCTCTCATTAGAGAGGAACTTATGAATATGCTTTTTGGGCTAACGAGTCCACTACAAAGAATAATGACAAAAGATTATGCACATTTTACCAAGTAAAGGCAGTTATCAATTGTTTTAGCACCTCTCATATGCCTGTAATAGATACATTCAATTCAATTCAATTCAATTTTATTTATATAGCGCTTTTTACAACATAGCATTTTCTCAAAGCAGCTTTACAGTAATACATTATCTTAAAAGGCCAATCCCAAATTGAGCAAGCCTAGGGCGACAGTGAAAAGGAAAAACTCCCTAAAATGGTAGGAAGAAACCTCGGGAGGACCAAGACTCAATAGGGGACCCATCCTCCATGAGCAGCCTAGAAGTTAATTAAACAAATACTAAATGTATATTCAATCATATCAAAATTAGTTTAAAATAAATAACAAATTATTAATAAAATTTTAATTAGTAGTGGAAAAATAAAATATAAAAATATAAAATAATCAAAATTACCAGATTATTTTACTAGTCAAGATGTCTTGAGGTTCATCGTGTGCTATGATGCAAACTGAAAATCTGCTACACAGCATAAGTCTCATGTTAGTTCAGACTTCACTGCAGTCCACACAAGCTTCAAGGACAAGTATACATAGTATGCTTAGACATGTCCTTTGAATAATGCAGCCCCTGAAATTGGACACAGTTAATGACAGTCTTCAGTTCTTAATCTTCTTTGGTTTTCAATTAGTCGTTGTAAAGCTTTGACTTGTGTTGTAGATCATTTTCCTGTGTGAATCTTTCTTCTCCAAGACCCAACTAAGCTGTTTCAGTAGTGCTCTCAGATGTTTGGCCCTCACTGTGTATATTTATGCTTTAACTCCAGAGTTTGTAGGAATCCCTAAATTGCAACATTTTCTGAAGAAGAAGCAATCCCCTGGCAGTCCATAAATAAGTGTCCAGCTCAGGACAAAGTAGGCAATTAGCAACTATTATGATCTGGGGTGAATTCCAATAGGAGAAGAACATTGTTTTAAAGAAAACTGGGATAAGACAAATGGAGACGTGACTTTTATGCAAATCTGGAATAAATTATTTAATTAATATATTTAAAACTTGAAACACATTTAGCTTAATTTTATGAACGTATAAACACAGTTGGTGGATGTTCATTCAAGTTTTTACCTCATAACAAGGAAAAAAATCATGTTTTAACAGTTGCATCATCAAACAAAAAATAAAAAATCTAATCAAATTCAGTACTTCTACTAATACTTCTCTTCAGGTTTTATGATAGTCGGAAATATTTGAGACATATACTTCACAACAACAAACACTATTCACAATCAGTATCGTTCCACCTTTTGTCAGTAGCTTACAATTCAGTTTTGCAAAATGGAACATATTGTCATGGACTAATATTTTAAATCTCGGCCATTACTTTTACTCATTTTTGTGATCCAGACAGCTGGACATTAAATAGAGTTGATATGCTTTTACTGAGGAAAACTTTGAACACTCCTTACATGGTGACAAGACGACATCATTGTCACTTAACCCATGAGAAATTTGTTAACCTTTCAGTGTACACCTATGCACTGAATGCTGAGGTAGTGACTGGCATGCAACCCCATATTATACATCTTTATGTTTCACTAGAGTCGCACAAGTATCATTTCCGTGGACTCGTTATCACCTTCCAATCATCATTCACTTTAGTACCGCCAATCTGAGTGTGCCAGGTCTATTGTTTGTTGTCATATCTGACATGTATTTGTTTGCTGGGGAGTGTTTTTATTTGTGAACAATGTGGTAATTCCATATTTTTTGTATGCTTGAAAGACATACAGTCAGTCAGGCAGAGAAAGAGCGAGAGAGTGAGTGTGTGAGAAAGAGAGAGAGAGAGAGAGAAAGAGAGAGAGAGAGAGAGAGAGAGAGAGAGAGAGAGAGAGTATAATACAAGACATTTAGTATTTATATTTCATGTGAGTTTCAATGGGGAGACGGGCCTGGAGCATAGACCTCAGCTCAACACGTAAAAAGAAAAGAAGTGACAGGAGGCAGACACTGGAGTGAAGGAGTCTGTCCTACCTTGCACACAACAGTGTATGACTGTGCAACTAGACTATATTTAGCACATTTTTCTTGACCCATTTTTTTCAGGTCTGCACAATTATTTGGTAAGTTCAGAAAAAGTTCAGAAAAAAAGTATTACTAAATTATTAATTTAAGATGTACTGTTTTTCACCAGTCTAGAGCAATGTGCCAAATTCTTAGATATTATATATTTTGTATTCTGCCTTTTCTGTATTTTAAGTTTTAGTAGTACGAAGGTGATGATAGTGTGTTAATATGTTGTGCTTGTACGAGTGGATCAGACACAGCAGTGCTGCTGGAGTTTTAAACCATCCCACTGTCACTCACTGAACTCATAAGAGCACACCAACCAAAATTGCCCAGTCACCAGCATCCTGTATATAGCATCCTGTGAAATAGATAAGCTACTGTCTGACTTTACATCTACAAAGTGAATGTTTCTAATAATGTAGATAGTTTTACAACAGTGTTGTAAAATTCAGCAACACTGTTTACAGATTTGCACCATGGATTTGTGAAATTGAAGCAGGGAGTGCATATTTTATTGCTCCGTCAAAAACCTTTCCTGAGATATAATGAGTAGGAGTTAGATTAGAAGAAGATTGAAGGAGGTCTGAAATATCGCCCCAAAATGTCAATATCGTAAGGTCTGGCAGTTAAAAAAAACTATGTAGATTTTCTTTTTCATATTAACACCGTGTAATTGTGTGGCCAAATAGACGCAGTATGTGCATATTTTATTTTTCTGTTATATTCTATTCCTAAGAAATGATTATTTGAATTTTGAAAAAAGGGAATGATAGAGTTGCATTGATAGACTGAAGCATTACTTTTGCTCCCAACAAACTGTGGTGCAAACCAGAAGAAGATCGGAAGAGGGCCGCAAAACCCTCATAAGGTGAAATCATAAGGTGCAGTGGCTACAAAAAACTTTATATTAATCCAAAAAAGTCACCTCCACATCACTAAGAATTATCCACCACCCAAATAGTACCTGATCTGGTGGTCATGTGGGAGACCTGACAACAGAGAACAGTGTAAAGGTGACAGACAAAGCACGGGTTACGAACAGATGGAGTACAGTTTGTAATTGAAGAATTACAAAGTACAAAGAGTACAAAAACTTAAATAAGAAATGCACAGAGTATTTTATGAAAAATATACAATGCCACTAAACCTTTGCACAGTATCATATGTTTTATGCTACTTGTTCTTATGCTTGTTCAAATCCATTTGGCTAATGAGCCACTCATGTGAATGCTGTGTAATGCATGATATCAAACATATGCAGGTCAACAGCATCGGAAAATTTTTACGTTAGCCCTTATAATGAGGAAAAAATGTGGTCAGTTTTATTTCTCATTTTCAAATGTGGCGTGACAGATAATCTGGTTTGAACATTGTTTTAACTGCTTCCAGGGTTAAAAAAAAACTAAGAATAAAAAAATCATGAGCATGAGTGAGCGGTAGGTCTGTAGATGGACATGCCTTGTTGATGGGAAAGGTAAACAGAGAATCACTGTCACAAATTACAACGGTCACTCTGTAAAATTGTGGCTCCATTTCTGTCAAGAACAGATCACTTAGGCTACAGTGGCTACAGGCTTATTAAAACGGTCTTTTTTTACATTATTACATCATTACCTGCATGCATTGATCCCTCTCCTCAGGTAGAGAAAAGATAACTTCACTTCTTGACCCAGTTCTTGGTAGGATTGCATGAATTTTAATATAGATGTATTCATGGTGTATTGCTGAGTGTGTGCCCACAGCACAGTCTTCTCAATCGTCCTCCAACTGTTCCTATTCTGAAGCCTCTCAACCTTGACCCACTGAACACCTGGCTATTGTACAATCCCCACCTGTAGAGATGTATGAGGTGCCCTCCTATACATATTATCAGTGGATTTCTGGAGAGGGTATCCTGACTCCAGTGAGCAAACATGGTAATAACTGGAGCTACAGAGTGAAAATAGAGAAGTAAGGAAGTTAAGAAATAGTAGAAGTAAAATGCATCTTAATTTTCATACTGTGTATGTACACACAGTAAAATCAGTAATAATTATTTACGCTCATGAAATATTACCTTTGCATTCACTGTTCTGTGTGTATCAAGCTTTTATTAGCATGACATTTTTATTTTTATAGCAAGCTTTTATTTCTTGGATCTTGGCAGTATGAGAAGAAAACGTACAAACTTTTTAACACTCTTTGTTTACATATATATATATTTATATTGGGGGGGGGGACAAACTGGTGCATGTTTAAACTTTATCAAATGCATTAGAAATGTGCAAATGAATCAACAAGCAGTTTATCGTTTAATAAGATGTTTGTTGCTTTCACTGCTCAACCAAATTCACAATATTAATTAATTAATTAATTAATTAATTAAAGGTTAATAAACTAAATAACCTTATTTTCAGGGGTTAGCGCTGCCTCCAGACTTTTTCTGATTGGTTACTGGCAGCTACAGTGGGTACCAAAAGTATTCAGACCTCTTTAAAAATTTCTCTCTTTGTTTCATTGCAGACATTTGCTAAAATCAAAAACATTCATTTTGTTTCTCATTAATGTACACTCAGCATCCCATCTTGACAAAAAAAACAGACGTAGAAATTTTCGTAAATTTATTCAAAAAGAAAAACTGAAATATCACATGGTCATAAGTATTCATACTCTTTTCTGTGACATTCATATTTAACTCACAAGCTGTCCATTTCTTCTTATCCTTCTTGAGATGGTTCTGCTCCTTTATTGAAGTCCAGCTGTGTTTAATTGAATTAATTGGCTTGATTAGGAAAGGCACATACCTGTCTATATAAAACCTCACATCTCACAGTGCAAGTCAATCCAAATGAAAATCATGAGCTCAAAGAACCTGCCCAAGGAGCTCAGAGACAGAATTGTGGCAAGGCACAGATTCGCCCAAGGTTACTAAACATTTCCGCAGCATTCAAGGTGTCTAAGAGTGTCTAAGTGGCCTCCATAATCCTTAAATGGAAGACGTTTGGGTCGACTAGAGCTCTTACTGGACCTGTCGGTCCAGCCAAACAAAGCAATTGTGGGAGAATAGCCTTAGGGAGAGAGGTAAATAAGAACCCAAAGATCACTGTGACTGAGCTCCAGAGATGCAGTAGGGAGATGTTTCACAAAGTTAACTATCGCTGCAGCCCTCCACCAGTCGGGGCTTTATGGCAGAGTGGACTGACGGAAGCCTCTCCTCAGTGCAAGACATATGAAAGCCATGTAGAGTTTGCCAAAAAAAAACCACATGAAAGACTCCCAGACTATGAGAAATAAGATTCTCTGGTCTGATGAGATAAGGATTGAACTTTTTGGTGTTAATTCTAAGCAGTATGTGTGGAAAACCAGGCACTGCTCATCACCTGCCCTATACAATCCCAACAGTGAAACATGGTGGTGGCAGCATCATGCTATGGGGGTTTTCAGCTGCAGGGACAGGACAACTGGTTGCAGTTTAAGGAATGATAAATGCGGCCAAGTATAGACATATCCTGGAAGAAAACCTCATACAGAGTGCTAAGGACCTCAGACTGGGCTTAAGGTTTACCTTTCAATAAGATAATGACCCTAAGCACACAGCTAAAATAACAAAGAAGTGGCTTCTTGACTGACCTAGTCAGAGCCCTGACCCAAACCCAATTGAGCATCTTTGGAGAGAATTGAAAATGGCTGTCTACCAACGTTCACCATCCAACCTAACAAAACTGGAGAGGATCTGCAAGGAAGAATGGCAAGTGTGAAAAATGTGTTGCATCATTCCCACGAAGACTCATGGCTGTACTAGCTCAAAAGAGTGCTTATACTAAATACTGAGCAAAGGGTCTGAATACTTATGAAAACTTATTTGCAAAAACTTAAACATGGCTGTTTTTTTCTGTCAAGATTGAATGGTAAGTGTAAATTAATGAGAATTAATATAATTTTTTTTTTTTTTTGGATGCAGTGAAACAAAGAGTGATAAATGTAAAGGGGTCTGAATACTTTTGTCTTAACTCTCTTGGGTATGAAAAGATTTCACCTGAGGATCTCATGTTGCCACTAGTATCATAGAAATGATGAGATGATGAGAAATGATGTTAGAGACCTTGCGCCAGTCCTCCTCCCATTTGAGAATGGCCCACAGATGCTCAATAGGGTTTAAGTCTGGAGACATGCTTGACATTTGCCTTCAGTTTCTTTAGAAAAACAGTGGTCATTTTGGAGGTGTGTTTGGGGTCAGTATCATGATGGAATACTGCCCTCCGGCCCAGTTTCAGAAGGGATCATGCTCTGCTTCAGTATGTGACAGTACATGTTGGCATTCATAGTTCCCTTAGTGATCTGTAGCTCCCCACAGCCAGCATCACTCATGCAGCCCCAAACCATTACATTCATGAATGTAGGCAAGACACTTGTCTTTTTACTCCTCACCTGGTTGCTGCCACACACCGTTGACATCATCTTGGTCTCCTCACACAACAGGACATTGTTCTAGTAATCCATGTCTTTAGTCTGCTTGTCTTCAGCAGACTAATTGTGAGCTTTCTTGTGGATTAACTTAAAGAATCTTCCTTCTGGGACGACAGCCATGCAGACCAGTTTGATACATTTTGCAGCGGACGGTCTGAGCACTAACAGGTTGATCCACACACAAACACTTGTGCACAGTGTCACACTTTACCCTGAGAGATCACTTGACTTACTGCATGTCTGTGTAACATGGGAGAAACTGGAGTACCTGGACAAAATCCACACGGAAACAAGAAGACAAACTCCACACGGTTTCATGCAAACCTGGAATCAAACCAGTCATATCTGGAGTTGTGAGGCAAAAGCACTATGAATCATACTTTCAGGACAAATATACAACAGGATAACAATATTGTCACAAAACAGCTTTCATCAAACCCTAGACCTCAAATAAGCAGCCAGAGTCAATAGTGGCATGGAAAAACTTGCTATGACATATATCGAAGAAGCCATGAAAGAATACAGGCTTGGTACTTCCATCGTTGCGCTATAACAAGTATCCTTAGAGAGGCTACTATTGGGTTACATACCTCTTGATGAGAGATCATTGATGCTAGATTTTGAGAAGGAGTTTATTATTGCACTAAGAGAAGCAGGATACTCGTTTTTATTAATTGCCCACTATCTAGGTGACCAGGATCCAGATTGCTCAGAAAGACCCCCAGTCGGAAGGATCATTTGATCCAGTCACAGGGACAAGCTGTGTTGTTTTACGTACAAGTTTCAAAGATTACCAGGTGCTTAGTAGAGTCCATTACATGTTCATCCATTGAGAGCCAGCCACCATTTGCCTTTATTTCCAGTGGTGTTGTGAAACAGGATAAAGGATACCATAAAGAACCTGGTTTGCCTCCAATTCCTAACCCTATTGCATGTTGTATTTAGTCTAGATTTGGCCTTATGGAGTTTACCTCTTTTCAGGTATACAGCTTTCTCCAATAAAATACCATTTTATTCTAATATTGCAATAACTTACCTATATCATTACATTCACACATTAGTTCCATTCAGGTTTCAACTTGTGTTAATGAGTGTATAAGGGCATTTGAAAACAATATTGTTAAAAGATGTCTTGAAAGAGTAAGGGTCTTGCACTGATGCCTAATCAAGTGGAGCTGGTGCTGGGGAACTAAAACAGGTAAAGGCCTTCCTGCATCAGTTGATGTACATCTCAGCAAATATGTCACTTAATTAGGACTAGTGGATGAAAATCAAGTCTTGACACAATATGAAAATGGTGATCACAGTGTATCTAAGTGCTTCCCTATAGCCCACAAAACAATGTTTGTGCTTTAATCTAACAGATGAAGGGATAAGTACAATATCTGACTATACAAGTAAATCTTAAACCTGTATTTATATTTCAAATTAAATTCAGTTCGAATTCCTGTGACTGCTGGATATCTGACAGGGAGACTTCAAGCCCAGGTGCCCTGTTATTCCATCTGAAAGGTTAGTTGTGAGATTAAATGCAGCATGGGTCAATTTAGACACAGGAATGGTAATAGGAGAGTGACTGAAATTGAGTCAGTGAGGGTTACAGAGGGACAGACAAAATTTAGAGCGTTTTGTGTCACTGAAACATGTTTCCCTGGAGACATGCAATTGGCTTCTGGCTTCTGTAAACCATCTAATATCCTTTCTTCATCCTTTAATCACAGACACACACATATGTTTTTTCTTGCAGTCCTTGTGACAACTGTCTGTTGACATGAATGACAATGAAAGACTACTGCAGCTTAATTAACCTTAAACTCAATAACCTAACCAAGTTTTTTGCCTTTTTTAGGTTGTTCAAAACTGTTAAAGAAGGACTGGAAAAAACAACTCACTAGTGAAAAATTCCAGGTTTTCATATCATTGTAGGGACATTTGGTCCTCACAAGTATAGCAAGAGAAGGGGCACATAGTGTTGGCAGTCGTATGTTTTTGGGAACTTTCCAATGTTATAATAACTACTGCATCTTTGTAGTGCTACATAACCTTAACCTGTGTATTGTAAAGTAAATCTTTTGGCACTTTTGGTTACTTAGAAGCAAGTTGCATGTTTTTGTTTTATTTAAAAAAAATTAGCCTTAAAAAATTGAAACACTCGACCACTAACCAGTTTGTTACTTAGTCAAATAAATACTCTATTTCGATTGATATTGTACACAACCATATCTTCACCATTGTAATCTTTAGAATGTTTCATTTGCAATATAGGCAGAGTAAAATAAGCCATGGAAAGGTTAAAA
This sequence comes from Parotocinclus cabessadecuia, assembly GCA_036873895.1. Classification (NCBI taxonomy): domain Eukaryota; kingdom Metazoa; phylum Chordata; class Actinopteri; order Siluriformes; family Loricariidae; genus Parotocinclus; species Parotocinclus cabessadecuia. The sequence goes on from JAYJMA010099808.1 coordinate 11,569, forward strand.
AAAAGCTTTAGCTACTAAATATGTGGAGTTTGACAAATCTATGAAGTGTAAACAGGATAAAGCTAAAGCTAGCAATAGCACAGCTGCAGGTCATAAACCCCTGTTATCTTTACTTAGCAATGAAACAGTTTCTACTAAAATTAATGGCCATAATATATTAATCATTTTAGGGAGATGAAGTTCTAGGAAGTTAAATTCTAGGAATTGCCTTTTTGGTTACTCAAAGGAAAGTTATAGCTTTTTGTAAAAGAATAGTTTTCCTCAGACACACGCATCTCTCTCTCTCTCTCTCGCTCTCTATTGCTCTCGCTCTCGCTCGCTCTCTCTCTCTCTCTCTCTCTCTCTCTCTCCTTCATTCAACTCAAAGTCATAAGTTGCTGTGCAGGTGTACCAAATACATTGCCAGCCACAGTAAACATACTGAAACCCTGACACAGGAAATGGGATTGCTGCCACACAGAGATACACACACCTGTATAAAAGTCGCACCATCTCAAAATGCCCTTGACACAAGTGGAACATATCTTTTAATATGGGAGGAAAGGTTGTTTAGGCCATGCTGGTTAATCCCTGATATGTTCACTGAAAGCTGTCAAGGTCTCTAGCTGACTAGCATCTCACCTCCATGTTTAAAATATCAAGCCTCATTTCTCTCACAACCTGACATTCAACAAAACTCACTCCGTCTGTCCGGCCTTGATAGTGTCTACTTTGGGAAAGATCAAGCCAAGGGTAATTATCATATATACATGCACAGGCACTGAAAAATAACCTTGAGAAGTTTTGGAAAAATATACAACAGTGCTGTTGCCTTCCCTCAGGCAGTTAACAAGATTATGGCTTGTATTGGGAAAAAAATAAATGGTGAATTTTTCTTCCCTACACAGAATTACAGAAATCTTATTTAACTCATGCAAGGTAAGCTATTTTAAAACATACCCACATTTAGAACTGAGATTGCATTATTAAAGTGTGTAAGCATATAGCATTCTAGTCGACCATACTTTGTAATTGAATTGGTTCTGCTTTTCTGGGCTTATAAACTCCACTTTTGATTTTAATGTTCAGGTGTCATGCAAATGTATTCATTCCAGTGGCACTGACTTTTCTATAGTGCAGCAAGGCAATAATGTGTTTTCATGGAGCAACAATGGCAGTATGTACACTTGGTATGTGAGAAAAAATCATGGACTCTCAAGGTTCAGTAATTTGCTGCAGCTTGCTATGTTTATTAGGGAGACAATTTAAAGTTTGCTTGCAGCCATGTAGTAAATTAGCATGTATTAGCTGTTGTGCCTCTGGTGTAAGGAATTAGAAGTGTTTTGAACAATTCATGTTGTGTGTTCACCTTTGAGGTTGCAATATTGAAATTACAGATGAACTTAAAAGAAAGATATAGTTATCAAAGTCACAGTTTCCTCCACAATCCACCCTGATAAATATACATTCTTTGTTGAATTAGCTTAATCTCAGCTAAAAATGAGATAAATATAATATAGAAAAATATATATTTCTAAAATTAACTATTTTTAAGAAAACCACAATTATTGTGATCACTTCATTTAACACATCTTGTTGCCAGCATAACAGTGCTTAGTTCCTTCTTCACAATATTCTTTAAGGTCAGAGAATACAAAGCAGGACGTTTTTGAAATAACTTTTTTACAGAAACTTATCAGATCATCCAGGCTCCTAGGTCCACTTTTCTATTTAGTTGACCCATGATTTAAAATGATAATAATGTTCTGTTATTTCATGTTCCTTAATGAGGTTGTGCTTTTGGAGGAAAACCAGCCCCACACACAGCTCATGCTGCTGAGGGTTGTAGCTGTTTTTTGTAATCAACGAGCAGTAGTGCAGTTGTAACAAGTATTAATGTTAGTAATGTTAAGTTCCATCTAAAACTCTTTTTATAAACTACATTACTGTGGTGATATTCACCTAATGCTTAAACTAAAAATATTCATGTAAATTGTTTATTAATATAGTTTTTTTTTATTTTATTGAAGTAAAATTATCCTGTTTTGCTGAAAGTTTTCTGCACCCAATCTTCTTGAAAAAAGCCTTTTAGTCTCCCTACAGAGTTTGTGTGTTTTTTGCTTTGGCATGGTAATGTTTTGGTGCGCGTTCAGGGGAGAGGCTTTACTGTCTTTACTGAAATCTTTGCCTCTCTGTCTTGGTATGCTTCGTTCCACACCAGCCTTTGTGACAGCTCAGCCAAAAACAGCTCGGCAACAATTTAACCGAATCCTTGACACGCCTTTTATATACAAGAAATGAAATAATAGCAAGGCTGCCAAGGATCATTGGACTACATCTGCCTCTGAATACCAATGAACATTACAGGAGGATAAATACATTGCTCAACTGCTATGAGATCCTCTCTGTGCACACATGGCCACACCTACCTACACACACAGATCAAACCCCAGGCTAAAAACCCAGTTTAGAGGAATGCATACAAAAACAATAGTGTGGAATAGCTTATGCTTTTCAGCTGCTGGCAGGAACATGTTTTGTGTTTTTTAATGAAATTTTAACCTGACTTTTATACAAGAAAACAAGATTGTTAAAATGTGAAAAAAAAATGCAAAAATAATGATGGCCAACCCGCTGCACCATGTTAAGGAAATAATGGATGAGACAGAGGAAAAGAGCATTATGAAGTGAAGTAGAGCAGTGTATCCCCTGCCAAATTCATTATTTTCTATTAACAGGAGGAAAATGTTAACAGAATATTAACAGAATACATACTGTGGCTACTTTGTCAGAGCTTAAAGCTACAATTTAATGTAGCTTTAGTTTGGCTTTACTGTTACTTTACTGAAATTGATTACTAATTGTTAAATAATGCTTTTACTTTATTACGCTTACTTTTCGTTTTAACACATGCATCAGTGCCATTACGTCCAGACGGTGACATCCCGGGGCTTTTAGTGCCGACAGATGGGTAAGGGGGAAACACCTGAGGTAAATTAGTTATTCAGGGATTATTGTCAGGGTTTCCCCCGAGGTTCACTCGGCTTGGCTACACCACCTGATTTGGGACGCGCCCCGTCTTACTTTCGCCCACTCGAGCTCACGCTCGCCCACTAGTGCTTCGGAGGCACCTTGCATTGCCCGATTTGGGACGCACCCCGGAGCAACTTCTTTAATTCTGTACTTAAGAGAGCCTTTTGCTCTACCTTTTTGGTTATTCCCCTTTTTTTTACCCCCACATCACGTAATCCCCTGTCCTCGCATCCTTGGGTCCTCTTTCCATTCCATAACACTACAATGACAAGATGTTCAAATGGATAAACTATATTGATTTTCACAAATATTTACTCATTTGGAATTTGATGCCTGCAACACATTCCAAAGAAGTTGGGACAGGGGCCTGTTTACCACTTTTCTTTTTAACAACACTCAAGACTTCATAATGTGGCACACATTTTCAATGGGACACAGGCTTGGACTGCAGGCAGGATGGTCTAATACCCGCACTCTTTTACTACGAGGCACTGTTGCATGGGTGTAATTGCAGATTGTGGCTTGACATTGTCTTGCTGAAATAAGCAGGGATGTCCCTTAAAAAGTTGTTGCTTGGATAGCAGCATACGTTGCTCCATAATCTGTATGTACCTTTCAGCATTAATGGTGCCTTCACAGATGTTCAAGTTACCCATGCCATGGGCACCAACACACCCCCAATACTATCAGATATGCTGACTTTTAAATTTTTTGCTGATAACAATCTGGTCAGTCATTTTCTTCTTTGGCCATAACAAACTTAATTAATATTTGCAAAAAACAATACATTTTATCACTTTGAACATTAAATATCTTATAGTAAATATCTTTGTAGTCTTTTTAATTGAATATGGGTTGAAAAGGATTTGCCAATCGCTATATTCCAATGCCAATCGTTTTTGTTTATGTTTTACACAACGTTTGACTTTGTTGGAATTTACAAGCAGGTTTTCTTATATGCAACTCAGGTCATTGACGCAATATTTTAAAAAGAAATGGATTATGGCAAATTTGTTATTTACAGATATTGCTGATTTGACTCTTCTTCAAATATGATTCAGTATAACTATATTCTCATTATTATAATTAGATATTAGATTACATTATACATTAGTACATGTGTTGTTAGTCGGTTTTGATCGAAGTTTCGGTCAAATGACTAAATGTAAATGCAGTTTTGTAGTCAGAAATCTTGCAAGTAAAATATTGATTTCCAATTGGGTTGGTTTTTACAATGTGTCAGTGAATGTATATGCAGGATCACCCAGTAAAGCAGTCATATTTTTTGTGATTTAGAACTCTGTGAGATGCCATAATCACCACAGGCAATGCAGACCCCTGATTCACTATAAATCATTGGCTTTAAATCAGCTTTGTGCTGGATACTCAAGGCTTTAAAGTGGGAGAAAGGCACGGGATAAAAATTAATGCCACAGAGGGTTCCTATAAATGCTTATTATATATAAATATCTAAATAAGTCTCACACACACACACACATACACACATTATATATACATATATATATTTTAGACCTACACAGTCTCATCTTGTAAGTGCTATGTGTAAGTTCATGTGTTTCCAACATGACATTTACTACTGTGAATATAGTGTATCTGGGGATGAGAAGAACCAATCCAGTAATCTGACTTTATCACATCTAATTATTTATGTCATCTTGTAAATGTGCATAGTGTTCACTGATACAATGAACATCTTGCATAAAGCCTGCTGTGATTAAACTGCTTGTAGATGGCTCAGCTACAGTCTGACCAGCCTGAAAACTATGTTATGTTGCTTGCTTAAATTCTTTGAGGGTGTAGACTGCGCTTACTGTCAATTAAGCATGCCCTCAATACATTAAAACTATGCATTCCAGTTATAAATTGTTCAGAAAAAAACATTAAATATATAAACATTATATATAATTGTATCAGCAATTATTCCAAGTGGATCAGCAGTTTCTAAAATACTTAAACCAGCCCTCCTAGCACCAACAACCATGCCACATTCAAAGTTACTTTTAAGCTTAACCTTTACACCCCGACACCCCCTTCCCCTTTTTTTGGTGCTCAGTTTGTACTTCAGTTGGTCTTCTTGACTATGTAAAAATGCATAGCTGCTGCCATATGTTTGGTTGATTAGATATTTCCATTAAAAAGCAGTTGAACAGGTGTACCTAATGAACACATAACTAATGGACACTGAGCGACTATAAAACATATTAAAGCACCCGAGATGAGATAACGTCTTTCTAAATCCTGTTACTCTCTTCTCTAAAGTATTAGGTATATGATTTTCTGAGCTTAATATAAAATCTGTATTATTATATTACTTAGAAGGGGTTCAGAAAATTACTCTGCTCTGACTAAGCATTTATCTGTGTTTGTCTTCTAGTAATTTAGGAATTTTAAATAGGTATATGCTTAATTCATTTAAACATTAGGTTCCCGGTTTTAAATAGAGTACATTCACTCTTTTTATCGTCAGTTTCTGACACTATTTAAAATGCATTAATAGGCTAAAATTCTTAGCCTATTTCAGTTATGCATGAAACTTCACCCTGTTAGACCCATCTGTTTTCTCCAGTGTATTTTATTGGGAATATTACAGGTATATTACAGGTTAGGTCCTCATAAATGCATGTTAGATACACACCCATCTCAGTCTTTGATCAGTCTCACTATTTTAACATTACAGCTTTTTGGTGGCAAATACAGGCTGATATGCTCCTAACTTTCAAAAGATTGTCAAACTTTCTGCCTGTTAAGATTTCTTTCTCTAGAACAGCCTCCTGGATTAGCTCTGTCTTATTTTGTCTCCAAGATGGCAGACAAGTGCAGCGCCCTGAAGCTTCCTACATAGTTGTCACTTTTATTTATCTGATTTTGTGTTATTGTGTTATCAGTCACTTTATTCACCTTAAATTGGTGGACGCATCCTATAGCCTACAACCGCTAGATAGTAGAATAGAATAGATATTGATTGAAAACTCTTACTCCTCATAATCCAGATGAGCTACTATAAGGAGTAAAGCCTGAATTAATTATCATAAAAACAAGATGTTAGAGAAAGCAAAAGCAAATGAGCTGATATTCACACTAGAAAAAAGACTATCATGTTTGTCATGTTTGCTTTTTAGAACACCCAGTTAATCACCAGGAAAAGTGATGAGACAAGACTGTAATTAATCTCTCATAAAATGTTAATTTTATGCTAATTTGCTAATGGTAATTTCATCAATATAACTTCCATGATGGAGCTATCACTTTAAATGTACAGTATCTCACAAACTTGTAAATCTTAATGTGAAGTAGTCAGTCCACGGCTTGTATAACAGTGCAAATTCACTGTGTGATATGTAAAATATCTCAACAAACAGCCATTAATGTCTATACTGCTGCCAATAAAAGGGAGTACACCCCTAAGTGAAAATGGCCAAATTGTGCCCAATTAGCCATTTTCCTTTGCCTGTATCATGCGACTCATTGGTGTGAATGGTAGCAGGTGTGAAAAATTTAGTGTTCTTATTTTCACACTCTCTCATATTAAAGAACTTTCTGAGGATCTGAAAGAAAGAATTGTTGCTCTACATGAAAATGGCCTAGGCTATAAAAAGACTGCCAACACCCTGAAAGTGAGCTGCAGCACAGTGACCAAGACCATACAACAGTTTAACAGAACAGGCCTTGCCATGGTTGACCAAAGAAGATGAGTACATATACTCAGTGTCCTATCCAGAGTTTGGCTCTTGAAAATAGACGTAGGAGTGCTGCCAACATTGCTGGAAAAGTTAAAGGAGTGGGAGATCAGCCTGTCAGTGCTCAGACCATACGCCGTACACTGTATCAAACTGGTCAGCGTGGCTGTAATTCTGAAGCAGAGCATGATCCCTTGCTTGTGAAACTGGGTCACAGGGCCAGCAGTTTAGACATTGATGGCTGTGTGTTGTTTTTTTCAGGGAACAGCAAATTTATACTGTTATACAAGCTGTAGACTGACTATTGTTTTCATTGTATCAAAGTGCCATAGCGTCAGTGTTGCCCCATAAAAATATGTAATAAAATAGTTACAAAATATTGAGGGGTCTACTCACATTTGAGAGATACTGTAGCTGGATGTAAGGTATATATGTTAGGCAAAGCTTTCAATTGTTACAGTGTTTTTTTTTTCTCAATAGGCTAATGCTAAACTAGTGTAACTGTGTTGTGTTTAAAATACTAACAGGAACAGTTTGTTATTGCTTGTCTTGCTCACCAATGATTTATTGATTACTCTAAGAGAATGAACAAATGGACAATAATTAGATCCTCATCTACACTCATCTGCAGCATGTACTAAACATAAAGGTAGTTGCAAGAATTTAGTAACTCCACATGTACTGTGAGGATTTACTACAACCTACTGTTTGCATGTAGCTCATCAAAATGGGAACGAAACAGTGATGGTACAGAAATCAAATAACAAAGCACAGCTTTTTTAAATTCTAGGGTTGTTCCTGCTCAGAGTTGCCGGGTGGGCACCAGCTGGCCCATGACGCTGTGTGGATTAAGCAGAAGGTAATGGATGGATGAATATATGCCTTCTGTGGCAACATTATTATGAATAACTCCTAACTATAATACTATCTCTTGTATTTCTGTGGTTTTAAGTAGGCTACAATAGGTCTAATCTATCTACAGTAGTATACCTCCTTCCCTAACCAAGCTAAACTAGCTTAGGCCCAAGTGCAGGTCTTATAATATTATACTCATGTTCTTTGATTAGAGCATGAGTAGAGCTAATGAGCCTCAGAATGAGAAAATACCCTGGCTTATGTCCTTCTTCTACACTGTGGATCAGAAATACTGAAGTTCCAAATAATGTAATGATTTTTAATCTACTGCTGATTTAAAATCTACTGCTAGTCTGTTTCACCTGCAATTGAGTAAAATATGACCATTCCATTGGGTACATAATAACAACCCTCAATCAGCTATGATGTGTGTCGCGGCCCGTAAAAATGCGGAGACAATTGCAGTTCGGCGAAACAGAATCTTTAATAGAATTCAATGGCAAAATCCAAAAATAAAAACAGTCTAGAGTCGGCAACTGGTCACAGCAAACAAGGTCCAAAACGTAAGGCGAGAATCAAAGTCGGAAAACGGAAACAGGAGTCAAAACATGGTAAGGCACAATCGAAATAACACAGAGAGAAACGCTTCAAAAGTGGTTGGACCGAGTAAATCATCAGGGAGCAAATGAGCAAGCGTGTATAAAAAGGGTGGAGATGATGAGGAACTGGTGCGAGTAATCAGTAAGACGGTGTAGGTGTGTTTGTGAGTGGTTGTGGTCCGCTGCACAGCTTGTGTATGTGACAATGTGATTATATGAAGACTCTTTATATAAAAAAGATCTGTTTATTGTAGGTTGCAGCCATGGCGAAGACCAAAGAGCTGTCACAAAACTTGATTTAATTGCACGAAAAGGGCAGTTTGTACTACTTACAGCTAATTCACTATCAGCCTTATAGCTGCAGTCACTAAATCAGACCCGGGTAATAGCATAATCATTTACCACATTACTGTGTATGTTCTCATATTTCTAGGATTTTATTTATATTTGTTATTACTATAGTCTTGCTCCAAACAATATCTTATGTCACTTTTACAGTGACAGTAGAGGATCTTGTATATAATATCTGTGTATAAGCCTTCTATGGACACTATATTGTGTTCTGCACTTTGATTGTACAGTTCTAATATACTGCAAAAAGACAAATTTAGAAAGTATTTCTTCTTAAGTGATGTGTGATGCAAGCCCTTAGCATAATTGCTGCCCGGCTCCAGGTATTCTTTGGTTTGATCTGTGTGGAGTGTGCATGTCCTATCCATGTCTGCATAAGTTTACTCTTGAGTACAGCAGTTTTCTCCCACATTCAAAAGTAATTTGTTAGATTAACTGGTCTCTCTGAATTGTTAGTGTCAGTGTCAATATAACCTTGCTCCTGTGATGTTTATTAAAGGAATAAATACGCATGCTGAATTATTTGAGTTGCTTTTACTAGGACCTGCCTGGTCTTCCCGAGGGGAGGAAGTGCTTTTAGTATACAGTAAATGCTAATTTCTCTGGGAGAGTGTGAGCGTGTGTAAATGAAACACATTTTGGTGTTTTTAAAAGAAAAACGACTTAAAACTGAGTTTAAAAAAAGAGTAAATATGGTAAAAGATTATTTAAAACAAGATTTTTCTTTTCCGTTAAACTGGAATAAAAAAAAAGTTGGTTTCACAATTAGAAAAAGGGATTTATCAAATCGCGCATATTTTTCAAATCAAATCTTTGTTTATTAATTTTACCATAGGAAAAAAAACCAGCAAAGCTCCTATTTGCTGTTTGTCCATGGACAAACTGGCAAAAAACTGAGAAGGCGGCTCTGTGGGA
>JAYJMA010099817.1:0-20994 GCA_036873895.1 Parotocinclus cabessadecuia
GATTGCTAACAAAGCTAAAAAATACCTATAAAAAAATACCTGCAGCAATTCACACCTCGCACTGCACCTCGTACACTTCTAGCACTGCTCGACTGGTCCCCCCCCCTTCTCTCAGGGGGCAAGGAAGAAATGCATCTAGACTCTTCTCTGTTTTGGATCTTAAGTGGTGGAATAAACTTCCCCTCCATGTTGGAACAGCTGAGTCTCTGAGTCACCTTCAAACACCATTTAAAGGCCCATTTATTTCACACTTATCTCAACTACTTCGATTTACTTTTGAACTTGATGCTTGCAGCACGTTACAAAACAGGTGAGACAGGGGCAAGAAAAGCCAAACCCTGTTTGTAACATTCCACAGGTGAACAGGTTAATTGAAAATGGGTAAGTGACATGATTGGGTATAAAAGGGAGCATCCCCAAAAGACTCAGTCGTTCACAAGCAAGGATGGGACAAGGTTCACCACTTCGTTCTTAAAAAGTGTTTGACTATTTGCTCACACATTTTTCATTTCATTTTTCATTTTTCAATTGTAAGGAATGTATGGGTTTCATCATCATCATCATCTAGTCCATATCATCAACAAAAGATTCAGAGAATCTGGAGAAATCTCTGGCGTAAATAAGCAGCAAGACTGAAAACCAATGCCCGAGACCTTTGATCACTCAGCATTAACAGCCGACGGTTCTGTAATGGAAAACCATTGTCACTGAACACAGTTCATTGCTCCATCTACAAGTGCAAGTTTAAAAAACCACCATACAAAGCAAAAGCCATATATCAACACCCAGAAACGCCGCCGGCTTCTCTGGGCTGAGCTCATCTGAAATGCACTGACACAGTGTCCTGTGGTCTGATGATGCCAAAAGCCAGCATGTCTGATAGTATGGGGGTTTGTTAGTGCCCTTCTGTGAAGGGACCATTGATGCGGAAAGGTACATACAGGTTTTGGCGATTCATATGCTGTCATCCAAGCAACGTCTTTTCCAGGGACGTCCCTGCTTATTTCAGCAAGACAAAGTCACATTTTGCATGTTGCCACAGCTGATTAGATCCTGTGGCTTTTCATAACTGCTACACAGGTAGCTACTCAACATTTATTTATTTCTATCCAATGCCAAATTACAAAACAGGTATCAGAGTTCCCTTCTGATATCTCTTTCTGGATAGCAAAAGCATCCCCTGATGCTCCCTCTAGACAAACTGACACTGGATTTCTCAAATCAACATAGAGGCTATGACTGGTCATCTGAAGAACCTGTGTGATTTTGTAGAACAACTTAAATTTTTGTAACCATTTCACATCAACAACCAGATTCTGCAGATTTCTACCCAGAGAAGCTGTTTAGTTTTTTGTTTCTCTGCTATGTTTTGCCTGCTGGTCTGCATTCATGTTCCATTCCTCCAATACTCAGAATGCTGTAACCAATCTTGTCACAATCCTTTACAGAGATAATGCCCCTGGCTTCCTTTGTGGGCCTCAAGAGGATCTGCCATATGCTACTTTTCTCTTTTAATTCCAATTACACACCCTGCATGCCAACTCTGTTCTTCAGCTTCAGCGTGACTGCTATATACTTCTAAATCAAGACACACTGCTTGATTGAGTACATCAGTCAGAATGGTCCAGTGTCTCTTCATGACACACTCCATTTTGTTCACATTTTGCAAAGTGTCTGGCCAACGACTAAATAATGATTACCTTATCTAACAGCTATTTGAAAAAAGCCAAAGGTTGCCTTCAACACAAAAACTCTACGGCCAACTTAAGTAGAGTGGGGATCCATAATGATATGAGCAACCATCTTATTAGTCCAAATGATTGTTTTGCATGGCTGTATAAAAGTAAATATCTAGCAACCAATTCACAGGACCCAGTGTGCATCTGATTAATAACAAATAAGACATATAGGGTGTTGATAGAGGAGAGAAGCCATTTGGATCCTTATTATTTCTGTGCTCACCATTCATTATAGTATGTTAAATGATACCAGGTTAGAGTATTAAAAAGCCCATTTCAGCATTATATCAGATAGATGTTTGGATAAAAAGGATTGCACAAACACTGAAACAGCAAGCCCTAGTTAAACACTAATCAAGTGATTCTTAAACACAGGTTTTCTTGACCAAAGAAAATGAAAGGCACTGGAAAGCAGCTGTACAGCCCAGTAGCAAAGTGTATAATCCAAACATCACATCTTAGTAAAGCAGCACACACCTATCTTCAAGAAAGCAATGGCATCTTAAATGTAGGCCTCCTTGTCTCCCTTCATCTCTTATTAGTCTGAAAGAGATGCCTGTACATACGTGAAGCTCCTCATACAACTCTTTATAAATAAACCATTCTTTCATTTGTTTTTCCTCTTTTAACAAAGCAATCTTGGCGAGAGAATTAACCAATACATTTAGCACTTTGTGCAACCATTTGTGCTGACATGGTCGTTTTAAATGACCATTCGTTGGACAAAATCTCTCAAGATGGGTGACATTTGACATTTTCCTTAAGGTTTTGCTGTTAGAAGTCAGAACTAATTCTTGTAAAGCTAATAGCAAGTCTTCAAGATGAGAAGTTGCTGGAATGCAGAGTTTTCCTTTCTCCAAATGCAATTCTCCTTATCTAAACAAAGAAGCCTTTGGTTTCATCCAGCCACAAAATGTTTTAGCTTTTAGTAAACTTCAGTCAGCCAGCAATGTTCTTTTCTAAATTCTGCATGCAAGTCTGCCATGCTCATAATTGTTGTTCACTGTTCTCCTGATACTAGACTCATTCATTCATACTGTATGAATGTTAATATTGGCCAATATTAAATACATACCTTTAGTTGTATAGAAGTGTACAACTACTTTACAACCTATTACAACCTATCGCATAGCAACTCTAGGAGTAACAAAATGGTGGCTGCCTCTGGCAGATTGAATAAATGCAAACATTTGTGCTGTTATTGCAGAGTTTTGTTTTGATCTCAAAGGTAACAGTGGACTAACTTGGTTATAAGAAGACAGAGTACAAGCAGAAATGTTATGTAGAATTTTAGTGTTTGCCCACAGATGCTGGCACAAATTGCTGTACAGAACAAACTATCTTTGGTTCCACCTGGGGACAAACATTTTGGGTTCCAAACCAATATATTTTTGGTCAAAATGTGGCAAAGTATTCAAGATTAAGTGCAAAAACCAGAACAGAACTAGTTTCTTATTGGTCTAAAAAGGGCTCAATATACAGTCAAAGAAGTTCTAACCTAGTACATGATGCATTCTACAGTACCAGGTACTAAGACATTAGCAGCACTTTAAGACTCCCTGACAGATTATACAGATAGAGTGGCACATTTTTGCATATGCACATTATTGATCTTGGCAATTGAGGCCAGAATGTCACCTTGAACTTTTCCAGTTCCTTAGACCACTCGGGCACAGTGTGAATTACTCTGCTAAAAGAGGCCATTGCCAATGGGGAATACCATTGCCCTTGATTTCTTTTCAATTTCCATGTAAATTACTTAATGCAAGCCTAACGTAAGCCTTTGCTAATCAGTTTTCATGCTGATGACAAGTCTTATCTTTAGAAGTTGAAGGCTGTTTTTAGGTCTGGACAGTATGACCTCTGTCATATGAACATCAGCGTCACATGACTACAATGACTTGTACAATACTGCTGTCCTGCATTTAGTACGGCCTTACAAAAACATACACATTAGTTCATAAGAATGAGGCTGGCATAACCATGCTCATTATACCCCTGTGCAACAGAAGTACTCTATTTAACTACGCTGTATTTAAACAGTTGTTATAAATGAATTAAGGTAATTTAATTCAGTTCTTACATATAAAATCTATGTGCAAGACATAAGGTTTCTTCCTCATCACATTCAGTAAGTTTTTTTTTCCTTGCCATGTAACCATTCTTTCTCCATGCACTTTGTTTTACACAACATAACTTCGTTGGAATTGGGGTTATAAAAACAGTGCAATTGTTGAGAGGTGATCCAATTATCTGACATTTAAGTTACATTGTGGCAGTGCAATGTTGGACAACCCCGTTACATAAAGTGGAGATGTTAGAAAGCAGCTAGTATTTTAGATATACAACTTGAAGTAACTGGACTGTAGATTAAATCTCAGAGGCTGTAATTAAGTGATCAATAAACTTTGCACTGACTATCTAATCTAATGTCTCAACTTCCTTGCTCTCAAGCTCCTCATTCAAACAGGTCATTCCTGTTTTCCAGCTTCTTAACATCCCCGTTACAAACCCATTTTCACTTTCATCGTTTCTCCTATTCATAATTAAATATCGCCAATCTACACCTCTGCCACCACTTCCTTTTGTTCTTCACCAACATACCTACACCTCCATCTTTCAACCAGGCCAAGAAATACTCCCATCCTTTACTCTATATATGTATATGCTGCGTTGTTTGTTTTTTTTTTATTTGGCTACTTTAATGTCGCTATCGGCATCAGTGACCATCTTAGTGACACACACAAGCTTATATCCATACATAAGTTCATCTTAAGACTAGTCATGTGTATACACACGCACACGCGCCAATGCCAATTTAGATTAATCAATTGAGTTATCGCACGTCTGTGGACTGTGGGAGGAAACCAGAGTGCCTTGAGTAAACCCACACACATGCATGCAGACTCCACACAGAAAGGACCCAGGCCGCTCCACCCTGAGATTGAACCCAGGACCTTCTTGCTGTGAAGTCGCGGGTATGCTGCATATAAGCCGAAGCAGTCGTTGCTGACCAAGTGGAGGTCATCAAGTTGCTGCTGATTTCCACTCCTATAGCTTTCACCTTTACAAGTTGACAAGCTGCACAGAAAGCACATGCTTCTACAAATGAAAGCTAGATGCATCGGAAACTAAGCTACAAAGGATACAAACAATCACTTAAATTCCTTAACCCATTCCTCCTTAATTACTATCCACAATGTCTGACAATAAAACAGAATATCTGTATACTTTCCTTACTACCTTTGCACACTGCTTCATATTCTACCAGCTGCCTCATTTTATACCATAACCACTTTCTCACAAGTATCACAATTTCTCCTCACCTCCATTATAACACTCAAATTCTTACTATTACTTTCTTGACCCTCCTCGTTTGAAAAAGGTCACAGTACACAATGAGTTAACTGATAAAAGAATAAGCAATAGAAATATGAAAGTTGTTGGATTAACAACAGGCTGAGGAGAGGAAGAGCTGGTCAAAAGCTTGGTGTTACTCCCAGGCAGGTTTCAGCCTTGAAGTTACTGAGACATGGCAGGAAAAGTAATTAGATATTAGTCTGTTCTTATACCGCTCAACAGGAGCAGTCCAAACAGGACTACAAAAGCTTCTATTTCAACACGTCTTAAGTTTCAATTTTAAATACATTCTGAAGCCCATTTAAAAACTTAAGTCTAAGATTAACATAACATTTCTGCATGATTCAGCTTTGAAAAATTAGCAGGATGAGTACATGCCCTTTCTTTGACTGCAGCACACCGGCGAGATCACACTGCATCTACTCTTCCTCCAGTATCTTCTACAGCCCTGTAACTGTAGTGGGTGCCCGAACCTCAACTTTGTCACCAAGGATTTTCCAGAGATTCTCAATAGGGTTTAAATCTATGGATTCTGGTCATTTCGTCATTTCAATATTTACAGCCTTAGCCAGACTAGTAGGTTGGTTCAGTAAGCTGTTCCTTAAGGCTGTGTTTGTTTGTTTGTTTATTTGGCTTCTTTTTAACATCGATATTGGCATCAATGTCATTTAAGTGACACAGACAAGGTTATATCCATACACACAAGTTCCTCTTTCAAGACTAGTCATACACACACGCCAATGTAGAGTAATCAATTAACCTAACATGCATGTCTTTGGACTGTGGGAGGAAACCAGAGTAAACCCACACAGACACAGGGAGGACATGCAGACTCCACACAGAAAGGACCCAGGCCACTCCACTCTGGGTCTGAACCTGGGACCTTCGTGCTGTGAGGCAGCGGTGCCACCCACCGAGCCACCGTGCTGCCCAGTCTGGCTGTGTAACAAGTAGGGTCTTGTGAAAACCACATTAGAAAGCTTGGGAGATTCACGTAAGAAAGGAGCCACAGCTTGCCAGGTCAGTTCTAATAAACATTTGCATTTACCCTGCACCCAATCCAAACTCCAACTGCAGAGAACATCCTAAACCTAACATCAATTTTTAAATATCCTCCTATATCCTCCTCCAAATTTAACTGACTATGATATGCATCTTGGGTTTGGTCTTTCCCCTGCTTGATGCCAAACAATGTTTCCTGTAAAATCTGAACAAATGAAATGGGTCTTGTCAGAAAATGAAAGAAATTGGCACCAGGTACACAAATGACTGAGGTTACTGAAATTACAGTCTTTTTTTCATTTAAGTTTTTACACCGATCGTGTATTTAAATTACTAAAGAGGATTCAAAACTACCATTCAAATTTCCTTTTAGGATAAATTCAGGTATTACAGGTATAATCAGACACTATAAAATTGAAAGAAAAAAAAAATGGTTGTACTCAGTGATCTGCTAGACATGTTAATGATAAATTTAGGGATACTATTATTGCAATACATTTTTTCCTATGAAAAACCCCATTTGTTATGACTGTATATTGTTTACTCTACACGATGAGTCTATGCTACAGTTTTTATTTCAGAAACCGAAAGGGAAAATTACATATATGAATACCCCAACCGGTAATGGGTGAAGGGTCCATCTTGTAGGCCATATCCAGAACATGGGCACTATTTTGAAAGCCGCAATATTGGATCAAGGGCAGGTTTTTCCAAAATGGTATAGTGGTTATGTAGCATATCAAATTGCCACGATCAGATCTTCAAAAAGGTATCAACACAAAGTTGCAACATCTCGGAACGTTGTACGTGATGCACAGCAGTTTGACATGCTCAGTATTCGTGGAGCTGAAGGACGAGCCAGTCGTTATGAACCCATAATGAGAATCTCTGGAGAAATGCAGTCACAAGCCTCCACAATGCTGTACTGAAGGTGGTGTTTCTTGCAGATTTTCTTAGCATACACAATTTGTGATGCCCCCAGAGCTAAAAGTTAAATTGTGAGGTCGAGTGATCTGTGCAGCCATTCCACAGGTCCACAACGGCCAATCCAATGAGCAGGGAATTGAATATCCAGCCACTGACAAAGAACTAATCTACTACTGCGGTGGAGCTCCATCCTGTTGGAAATAACCGGGGAAACTTCAATTTTCAGTTTGAATGGATGAGAACACCGTTTCCTGTAGCACTGACAGGTAACACTGAGCATTTATGGTCTAGTCGATGAAAATGGGTCATAATCATACAGGTGCCCCATATTCCACATCATACCATAACCCTCCCATTACCTTCGACTTGTCTGCTGTCCAGTGAAGCTTCACTCACATTCTGGCAGTTGACCTCACAACTGACATTGGCCACATGACTGAACAGAAAGATCAACATCAACTGGATCCCACGGGCCAAACATCCAGGGGCAGAATTTGACACATCTATCATCACATCCATCTATCACGAAGAATCCATATAAGGCACGACTGGCTGACACCACAGTCTGCTGTGAGACTTTGCATGCTGCATGCTGACTTTTCACAAAAGGTTGAGGTTTTTCGTAGTAGTTGTTTCCAGGACGGCGCTTTTCGGACGACCATTACATTGATTGTCGTCCACGGTCCTGGTTTCTCTGAATTAGGTTAACATTAAATGGTGTGATCTTCCAACCACAATTTACATAATCCAGTCCAGTTGGTGACGAGAAATGAATCTGGGGGTCCGGAAGGAACAAATTGGGAACAGGCAATGTTCCACCAATACCACAGCCACAGAATGACCAGCAGGATTATAAGCACTCAGACCTCCTCTGCTGCCAATACACATTCCCTAAAGCTTAAAATTTTCTTTTGGCATACAATGGACCCTTCCAACTGGGACATTCTTGATAATATTGCTAAAAGTTCACATATGTTAAGGTTTTGCCATACTCCAATACTACCACAAATATGATTAAATAAAAACACACAATGGCATTTTTTACATGTCATCCATAGGTTTTGTTTGTAATTAATATCTAGTTCATTTTTGGGTTTACAAGGCAATAAAATTCCAACTGGATTAATAAATTGCTTCCTGAACATTTGTGGGTATATGTTAAAGATTTTGGGCTGCTGATCACAAATCTTCTTAATTATTCTTCCGTGTGTCATTTTGTTGACATGACACTGGGAAATCCCATCATATTTTAAATTAACTAGAATATTGAAAAAAAAAAAAAAAAAAAAAAAAAAAAAAAAAAGATCTGCACAGTCCGAGCCATCCTGAACAGGCACTCTGTCAGTGACATGTAAGGGTTGCCTTAAGCATGCCTGGGTATGTTTGATCAGGTTAGATTCTGAGGATCAGAATGCTATTTGCAATCCCAGTGATAATATTAAATAGCATGAGCATATCATGACTTCTTTTTTTTTTTTTACCAATGTATTTGGCTTCTACATGAAACTGAGAAACCTAATGAATGCCCCAATCCACCACTATGTGGTCAGTACCATTAAAGATGTGGCCACCAGGCAAGATTTAGCCCTGAGCAGTAGGAGTCATTTTTCTGCTTCCGCTTGATATAAAAAGATTTTCTGAATGCAATTATGTATTTCATAAATCAAGGTAGAGGTGATGGGATTATGCTCTCTCGGACCCATGTCATCAACAAGATTGAGGAAGGCATTTTTGTTAGTCCACATATCACAAATGTTTAGGTGATACAATAGAGGACAAGATAAAATGGAATAGAAGGCATGGAAGAATACTGCTGAGAATTATCTCTGTGACTACTACTATATAGTGCTCACAAGCTCAGTGCTTGCTTAATGCTTACAGAATCACAAAGTGCAACTAGTCATTAACAATTAGTTTTCAACTAAATTAGTTAGAGCCTGACATCTTCCAAACTAATCCCACATTTCCGTTCAGGAAGCAAAAATTTGGGGTGGCATAAAATTTGTTATTCTACATAAAAACACAAAGAATGTTTAAAACTGTATTATAACAACAACAACAAAAAATAGCCACATACAAATCATGAAAAAGTTTAGATAAACAGCACCTATAAAGAAGCCCCATTGCACACTGCACAACAGATGTAAAACAATCTCAGTTTGTCAAATATGACCACATAAATCTAGATTCTATACTTAAGAAACCATCCTATTGCTGCAGTCCCTCAACAAGAAATGTAGGAGTTCCACGCATTCCCCTTTTATAAAAGTAAATAATTTTTGTATGGCATATTTTCAGATTTCCTTAATGCTTGTGCAGATAACATTATATAATACATATATATTACAAAAGTTAGTCCTTAGTAACTGGAATGTGTCATTTCAGTTTGAAGAAAAAGTTTAATTGAATGCAAACTAATTTAACAGTACTATAGGATACATATTTGAGTTTACACAAAATCCAGTTTTCCAGTCAACTGGAAGTTGCCTTCTTCTTCTGAGCCATTACCTCTCACACACGCACCTCGAGCTGTGACATTTTAACACAATCTTTTTCTGTACAGCAAAATTACAAAATACTAAATTCATTGGAATGCTCGGAGTAAACCCATACAGACAAGGAAGAGAACAAGGAGGACTCGACACGAAAGGGAACATTTCACAGCACCTACTCTGCCACCTGAAGGCTCCAAAAGCCTTCTTAAATGCAATCACAAGCCATGACTTTACTGGGAATGTACACATACATGGTTATACATATACAGGGTTTTATAAGAACAAGACCTAAATTAAATACTCCTATCCCAGTTTACACCCAATTGTGCAGCACACTTCACCAGTGGGGTCCAAAGGTCTGAGATCACTTGTGAAAATGCTCGTTTTTATCCTTGTGAAGGATTCACAAGATAGTCCCGGTTTTAAGATGGTCCAATTAATAGCTTTCCAACTTGGGAATCAGATAAACAACTGCTCATTTAGCAGAAACCATACATTGAATTTTAAAACATGAATTTTTAAGTGTTCACTGGGCCAGCATATATATATATATATATATATATATATATATATATATATGCGCATGCTTATATATAGGTTAAATAAGGAAATCAGCAGTGTGTGATGTAGAAATCAATGTGGTGGAAGTTGTGAAACAAGCCATGATCAATAATTGACTCATTTCTCATTTTCTAATAAATAAATGATTATAAATTAGGGTATATACACACACACAACCATTATTATATAATAATCATTCTGCTAATTATTTTGTTAAACTAGCTTAAACACTTGCAATAAAACTACAGTTGAAGGTATACCAGACTATAATCGAGTATAAGCTCACCAATTCAGTTGCCTGTGACTGGACGAATCACATGCTGTTGGTTAAGTTTCACACACACACAAACACACAAACACACACAAAATTGTGACTGCCCCTGAATATTGATCATGCCAATCAGTCAACTTGCAGCCCTGTTAATATAAGAACTGTCATCTTGGCAGACAGGAATAGGAATAACCCTAACAATTTTATCAATTAAAATGCCCTCTGATCATCACAGAACTTCAAGTTTGAACTACACCTTGCACACAATCCTCATTAAAGGCTTCCTGAGGTCTTCTATGAACAAAACGCCTAGCATCAATTACATACAGGCAGAAGCTTTGTCTAATGTGCATGGCTTTTGACCCACTGTAACCAGGCAACTTGGTATAAATAGTATGCAGTTCCCTATGGTGTGTTCTTTCAGAACTTGTTGGTCATGTTTCTGCCACAATTCTGCCAACATTTTCTGTAGATATTTATTTAAAGCCCCGCCATAACCCATGTATGGATAGGCCATGTATGTGTATCCACATTAGTTAATTTAAGTTAACCATAAAATGACTCTTATTAACAAACTTGCAACACAATAACACAAACCAAAGGAAAGGCTGCAGGCTTGAAAAAAAAAAATAGCAGAAGTAAAACCAACAATTCGACTATTTGTAGAGAGTGACAGTGGTGGCATTCCGCATGGTCAATCACTGTGTATGGATTTCCTGTTGCTTTAGAATAATTTAATTATTTCTGTCAACATTTGTCCAAAAACCATGAACATTTTACAAATATCTAAGCATGGACAAATATTAGCTATATTAAAGAACAACAGTTCTCTAACAATGCATAAAACTAACTGATTGTCCATTATTTAGAGATTAACAGTTGACTGAAGAATTCTGGCCAATTGCTTTCTGTCTGAATTATAAATGACAGGATACAGAAATATTTGTTTCAGGTTTCCTTCAGGTTAAAGAAAGATAACCGGGTTTCCTGGCTTGTACCTGGATCTGTGCTAGAGCTAGCTTTATCAATTTGGTTTTAAGTTTTGTCAAATTCGGCACATTCGGTGGGGCAATGTATTATTAAATTCACTGTGCCGAATAATTAGGAAAATTGTTTATTTTCATACTGCCTGTTCTGCAAACCGCACACTCTGAAGAGCTTTGATGCTGAAGTCATGGCTGCGTCTGACATGTATTCCTACTCCCTCAGTAGTGTTGTACTATAGTGCTTACTAACATTCTTATTAACTAACATCATCAAAGAGCACTCAAAACAACTGGATTCTAATAGATCCTCATCATGAACAGAATGTCAGCCTGGTCTCAAACAAACCAGCAAGTGGTTGAGCCACTTACCAAACTTATCTGAAGATTTTCGTTTCAAAAATTCAACTATTCACTTAAATTGTTATACTCGTATGATTTGTTATGACACATTAGAAAGAAAAGAGAAGCATTTTCACGAGTGGTTCTAGACCCTCACTGCATGTTGGGTATTGTGTGTTTTTGGTCATTTGGCATATGCGCTTATCAAGGACAACTTATAAATGACACAATCAAAAAGTACAATCCAAGCAATTGTGAGTTTAGCAGGTTTCTCAAGTGACAAACTCCGCTGGGCAGTGCACTGAACCCTGGATCTTGTGGTTAGTCCAGAACATTCACCACCACTGCATGTATCCACACTATATGCAGTTGCCTTGTACCATGCTAGAGCACGAATGTACCCCCTGGACTCACACTGAACTTTTCTGGACCCGAGCATGTTGAGGTCATCACAATAGGAGGTTATGGGGTGAAGAAAATGTGCACTTGCATGTGCATGACCATGGATTTCATGGTTACACTTGCTTTGCGGTTTTTTTAGGCCATCTGCTTGTATATCAACAGACAGCA
The DNA here is from genome assembly GCA_036873895.1 of Parotocinclus cabessadecuia. Taxonomy (NCBI): domain Eukaryota; kingdom Metazoa; phylum Chordata; class Actinopteri; order Siluriformes; family Loricariidae; genus Parotocinclus; species Parotocinclus cabessadecuia. Next base: position 12,251 of record JAYJMA010099817.1, read on the forward strand.
TTCTTATACGTCTCAAATTATGATGCACGCCATCCACATTTGGCTTCTTGTGCTGTGCCTGAGTCCAAATAAATCATGCCCAAGCCCATCTCTTTAAGCTTGCCTGGCAGGGTTCAGCGTCATCAGACAAAACACACTTTGGGGGGTCAAATGTGCCTGGACATGGTACAGATCACTCTGTGTAAATAAACCCTAAAGATGCATGAAGCATTCCAGTGTAAACAGGGTTTTTATCCTACAACACAACACCAGTCTCGACATCTGATTTATAAACATAGGTTACATTCAGGCAATTCAAAATGCATTTGCCAAATAAATAAACAAGAACATAACAATAACAGCTGGTACAAAAAGAAAAAAATAAAAACAAGTGGGTCACACAGAAGAAGGCCAATGTAGTACAAGTGGAAAAGTAACTGTGTGCAAGCACACCCATAGTGCGTGTTCTGAATAAATAGATTTAACAGTAGTCCTTACTTTAAACAAGATCAATTTAGACCATTTAAATGAGCAATATAATAAATGAGTTACATTCTACAAACCAAATGGGCAGCACTGATACATTGACAAAGCTTTAATTGGTCTGATATGATAGGAAAGCTGTCCACCTACAAAATGATGTCTAGCTGCACCCAACCTCATTCACTGTTTTAAAACATTTTCCACAACTTGTAAAACCACACATACGCGCTGTTTAACATCATCTGATCAGCTAACAATGTCTTATAATAAGAAATAAGCCTTGATATTGTATACATCTACAGTAATTTGTGCCTGAATGACAAAAAACTAGACGACTAAAAACAGCATGGCAATGTTCCTTTCCTTTTTGTAAATATTAAGTTGCATCTTTAATAAAAATTACAACCTCTATTAAGGGAAGTAATGAAAACCCTACTCGGCATATACGTAACCCGCACACAAACATCTATCAGGTTTCCTAGGAACAGACTGGTGCTAATTACAGATTAAAAATCATTTAAATGGTTAATAACCTTTGATACTCTGTTGCTTAGTTTTAGAACCATTTTGCTCTTCTAAGATCATGTGCTCCATAATGTTCTGTGAAACTATGTAGATGGGTAAAATAAATAAATAAACATGTATGTAAATAACAATGTAAAAATAACTACGCCTGATTTAATGACTGCTGTATAATGAGAATAACAGAATATTCTTCTGATTTTTTTTAAAGGGAGCAGATGCTTTGACTCTGTACCACTGATTGATTTTTGTATCTGGTGATTCTGGCATGAAGGCTATGGAATTCTGCTCGTTCCTAATCTTAATGGGCACAGTTTCAGGCTTTTCAAAGTGCATATCTTGGCTGTGAAAAATGCTCAATTACAATCAGGTTACGTTTTGAGGCAAAACGGTACACATTCATTTTTGCTACCACCTACAGCAGCTGTATCCTCTGAAGAATTTAAAACGCGTCTCATGCAGTACTAACCTATGATGGGTTCTCGGTTGGGTTTCTTCAGGTAGTTCCAGAGTTTAGAAGAAATAGGTGAGGTCTGGGGAACTGTGACAGACAACAGAAAGAGTATGAGGAGCAAGTGACTGTGAGAAACCAAGTGAAAAAGACACATAAATACTACAAACTCTCACCTAGTGCACAAACTGTGCCCATACAGATAGAATACCGATTTAAAGAATGCAATAACACATAATATAAACACTGGGTAAAGCACCAACTGCATCATTTAATGGCCACTGCAATGCTATTGTCTTAATAAAGCAAACATCACAGATATAAAGAACACACCTTTGTGGACATCTGTCCTTAAGACAAGAGAAGTCTGCTCTGGCAGACGGTCTTTCTGGTTCATGTTGTTTTGTGGCAGTTCTACACTCTGCTTTTCAGTTAAGCTTGAGTCTTGGACTTGAAGATGTTCAATCACCGGAATAACCTCTGTTGAGTTGGAATGAAGTAGTATTGCTTGGGGAAAATGCTTAGGGCAATCTTCCAGTGGTTCAGACTGCTGTGTGGATGAGGGTAAAGTTGTCGGAGTAAAGTAGTCCAGTGTTGTGGGTACTGATGGTGAGGCAGGTCGTATGTGCAGTAAAGCAGACTTAGCGGATTCCAAAACTTCTGAAACTTCTGCATGTTCAAGGTCAAGGTAGATATCCATGTCATCATTTGTTATGTGTGTAGAAGTTTCTGTGAGCATTGTATCAAAGGTATCCTGCTCAGTGTCTAATGAGGTTAGAATGGCATCTTGTTTTGCGCACAGTGAACTTTTCTGGCCGTCTCTTTTGAAACTGGAAACTGGTTAAAATGCAATAGGTTAGAAATGCCTCCAAATCAAGGAATTAGATAGTCAATGCAGAATTATTCAAGCCATTTACATACATGCACGCATACACATACACACGGAGGAAATCTTACTACAAACTTAAAATTGCATTAATTTCCCCACTCCACTTTCACAACAGGCAGTCATTTAAATTATTTTACATGTACAAGTATTTTTGATACACAAGTATCTTTAGTTGATAAAGGCTAACGGGTATTTGTCAAAGGAAAAAGTGTGTGTTGAAGGAGATTTTCAAGCACTGGGCTACATTAGGCCGTGTTAGGTTTCAAAATTAATAAGCATTGATTGATCACAGATACAAGAATAAACGTGGGCGGCTGACTGTAAATCTAAGGATAAGGGACGAACATTGCTCCCCTGTGATGTGCAGGACAGGAGACCTTGAAGTATTTCTGCCCTAATTGGGCCAGAAAAACAAGCCAACACAGTCAGGAAACCAGATCAAGAATACTTGCAAAAGTCTTATTAAAAAAACAAACAAACAAAACAGAGCCCAACACTTGGGGTCAGACTCTAGAAAAGCTTCAAATTTAAACATTAAATAACAAAGAATTATTTCCTCAAGTATATACACTGCGTTTCAGAGACTCCGTGACGTGTTTGGTAGTCGTTTTGTTGCCTTTAATTCTGTGGTACGTTTAATTTAGGGGTTTTCAGAAAGAGGGAAAAAAAAACATCACAGTGAGTGGAAATACAAATAGGTCTTTAGAATAGTTCGACCTGGCAAACGCACTGACTTAGGAAGTCATGCTATGAGTAACCATATTACTGGTCTAAAATACTCTGATTTCTTAATTTGATTTCTAGAGTATGTGCTCTATACATTACAACTTGAATCAGAACTTCAGAAATCTGTCCATTAGGGGTGTAATGATGCATTGTGAAATGATGAAGCTCAGCGCAAAAATGTGAATGTGCATCTTGTTAATGTCACTATGTAATCACTAAGATTGCACCCACATTCTTCTGTGTCATGATTATAACACGTGCATGTAATGACGTTGCTGCATTTTTGAGGGAGCAATCATCATCACCAACATCATCATTATTATACACAGCATATACTTGTACACATCATTATGGGGTAACGGTGTTGTGTAAACTTGGGAGGAATTTGGGTTAATTAAAGATACTGAAAAGATTTTTTTATAGCGCTTAGAAACTGAAGGGATTTGGGATATTTCAAGATGTGCAGTACTTTCACACAATTCATAAAAAAAATGTTTGATAAACTAGGCATGATAAGGTCTCATTTTTAATTTATGATAGCACACAAATTATTTATATTAATATTATATCTATAGTTACTTTAATATTACATTTATATATGCATTTATATTATTGCACTATTATTGTGTGTCTTTTAATCACATTTAAAATCAACAATAATGAGAAAATCGATTTGTAAATTGTGAATCGACATGGGATTGTTACACTCCTGATTGTGATCGGAATAATAAGACTGTGTAAAAGCGCAGTGTCAAAATTCAAGCCCTTTTCCTAATCTGCATTCTCTCTGCCTCAGTACACAGAAACAGGAAGATAAACAGCTGGATTTTATTTTTCATACGTTTACCAGTTAGCCAGCCTAACCAACAAAGCTGCCTGGTCCGTCTATTCTAAGAACTTTGCTTCAATCCGGAATTAAACATGCCTCAGAAGGGTCACAAACAGGAAGTCAAATGTTAACAAAATTACAAATTATTAAATCCCAATTTGTCTCATAAAAATATATAATAAATTAGTTATAAAATGTGAGGTGTGTACACGAGATACTGTACATGGCATATAACCAAGAGAAGCGTATTTCTATAATATTTCTCTATAGTTAGTGGTAACGGACTACAGTGTTAACTCTAGGTATTCTACAAGACCTTACTACTATGAAAGCATCTTTCATACTGGTTTCTGGTTACTAGTACTGTTGTACTAATTCCATCTCATGTCAAGACTGAAGCATTCACTCAACCTGACAAACAGTTCCTGAGAAACATCTGACTGAAACTTTCTGACTGAAATAAAATGTTTAAAATATAAATGCTTTTTGCCACCTATATGAAGATTTAAAAAAGGCATTGTTATTAATCCTTGCTACATGTTTGGCAAAAGCAATTACATATAATAATAATAATTCAACATAAGTGAGCAAAAAATTGTTGGGCAGCCCACTGTGTTGTTGCTATACAAATGTAAATGTGGCGCCATAACAACATGTTTATGTAATCAAAAGCAGCTATGCAGCTAAAATCCAGTAAAAACTTACCTAATCTAGATCCCTTAACAACAGAAGATTTTAGTTCCCCCAGTCCTCCTCTAGATAGTGAATGCAGAATATCCAAAGCTACAAAATTGCACAAAGTGATTTAGTACTAAGAACTGAATAAATTGCTTCTTAATTACATGAAACACAAAATCACTTACCATCCTTAAAGCTGCTTCTTTCAACTTTATGAAAGATCCTACACACCAGTTCCATCTCCTAAAATGACAAAAAAATATATTTTATATTGTCTATTGACTTGAATTGAACTCATTTTTAAATGCTAGTAGGAGTGCCAGCACCAACTTCAGACACTTGAAGGCACTTTTTGCTTCACTTGCATTTGCTTGCTTATCATTATGCAGACTTTATCTTTATGCTGACCCCTGCCTGACCCTGAACATAGCTTTCACCAAACAGGTTCTGACACTGGCTGCATATACTGTGTAGTGTTGTCTATTTTTTATACTACAAGCAGAGCCGTTATGGTGGACTTCCTAGGTGCTAAGGAAGCCGAGATTAATGCCAAGGCCTTCCCTAGCCACCCTGGCCATCTTTGGCCACCGGTAATTACTGTTTTACTGTTTCTTGGCTTCACCCTTGGGCTGTGTCCTAGTTAGGAATACCTTAGGTTGTTGGGGAGGAACACAAAGTTGTAGGACAATGTGTTACCCTGAAGGTATAGATGATGTGGAGGGAAACGGTGATCCTAAGGCACATCCATCAGAGCCTGGATGGGCAGTCCAAAATTGCATGGACCATTGTAGGTTCGCAAACGCTGGTGGACTCAGCCCAATACGCTGATGATGGAGCCACTCAATAATCCCTTTACCAGTAGAATGGGATCGAAGGAGTATTGTCAAGGTGATTATTAAAGTGATAATTATAATAAGAAAGATGACCATTAAATGAAGGAGCACTCCCTGAATCGTCTATAGAAGAGTTAAAGTTCTGTAATCCATGTATGTCCGTTTGAGTCTCTTTCAGCTGTTGTTGCAGAAACGGCTGTAAATTGCTTTGATATTTCCATCTTTGCCATCTAGTAAGACCTAACGTGTGATAAGACCAATTACTAAACTGATGTGTGTGTGCGCGCGTTTGTGTGTATATAATTCTTAAGATAAGAACTTTTTAGCAAGGCCTCCGCTCTTTTGGTGAAAATTTCACAGTGTAGCATAAGGCCTGAATAAACCAGCTGCAGCCAGATAAAAGCTTGACAAACAAAGAAATGTTCAAAATAAGAGGAAGGAAAACAATTCTAGCTCTAGCTGAAAAAGTATAAATATATAAAAAACAAAATGTCAGCTCCACACCACCAATATGATCTGGGCAGTGGTATTTAGGGCTCACTGGGAGGTCCAATCAAAGTAGGAAAATAAGTGTGGCGTGACCATCCCAGGAACGGGGTGGTGAAAAGCCAAAACAATTAACATGCTGAACAGAATCAAAAATATATAAAAAGGTAGACGAAACAAAGAGCTGGGGGCATCTTGCACTTGATCTTGTTCATGTGTACATGCTCCCTGAATTGCATTATCTCTGAGATATTGTAATAAAATATGCTTGCTGCTTCCATATTTGGTTCCACATTTCTTCATTTATTTGAGTTAATGGAGCAGGTGATCCCAACCCCATTCTAACACAGGACTGGTTAAAGAGTTCTGACAGGGTTAGGGTTTGCTCCATCTGCGCTGTTTCTCTCCCCAGCTAGTCCTTTTTCCACGATCCCATAGGCTCCTTGTTTATGTTTTTCAGATCCCAGATCCACCACTGCACCTTCCTTCCATGATTCTACACACCTGAATCAGATTCTTCCTCATCACGGTTTACCATATAACACCAGCTAGTCCGTTTCTATTCATATCTTAGCTTAAGCCGTTAGTTTAGCACACTGCGCTAGCTCACTTTCTCAGTTACTTGAGAGTTTGGGCTCCAATGCCCTTTTGTTTCTTGTCAATTACCTTGGGTTCCAAAGTATGGCCTATTGGGGGCCCTATGGTACCCCATAACAGTACGGTCTAGAAGGCAAAAATCCACAGGCGGCCAAACCACTAACCGTGGGTATCGCACCGTATTGACAGCAGCTTTGGCTATCCCAGCATGACAAATTACTTTAGCTTGGGATCCAACTGAAACAAAGGGCTCATTGCCCTACCAAAGCTCCCAAGAGCTGTTATTATCAGTTATTCAAGAACCATAGCATCCCCGCGGACAGTCTTAGCCCCAGTTTATCTCAGGTATGGAGAGCGTTCTGTAGGTCCATTGAGACCACTGCATACATGACTTTTGGGATTCCACCCACAGTACAATGGACAGGCCGAGTGAGCCAACCAGGAGGTCAAAGGCACTCGATAGGCACTGCCTATCCACCAAGGAGCTCGAGTTCCCAGATCACGTGGGTAGAGTACACGCACAACACCTTGACCAACACCTCCACGGGCCTGTCTCCCAAGGGTACCATCCACCCCTGCCCCCCACTCATTTGAAGCCATTGCGAGGCTAATAACATAGCTTGGGCCATTACAAGGTAGTGTTGTTCAGTTGCATCTGTTTTGTTTACCAAACTGACCAATCCTGCTTTAGAATGACATAAGGACTGACCACTCAATTAACATATGGGTAAAGAAAGAATTAATACATGTGAAAATGCATAAATAAATAAATGAAGAAATGTGGAAATGTATAAATAACTATAGATTAAAACACATACAATGTAAAAATATGTAAAATATGCCATTACTAAAATAAATAAAACCTACATTGTCTTACTGTCTGTGGCATTTTAAGACATTTGGGAGAAGTATTTAAGACATTAAGCCAAATTAATGCCTTTTTTTTAGATACAGGAAATGAAGATGGTATGTTCTATACTGCTCAGAATATATTCCATGATGAAAAATCCCCCAATTTCTCTGACCAGTGTAATATTGCAAAGACTGGTTAAGGGGTTTCTATTCCATAGGACAAGATCACAGTCCTCTATAAATTCTGAAACTGTAAAAGAATTCCACCTGAACAGCCACATTAGGACTGGTGTGTTCAGCTTGTTGAGCAAGATCCATGACCAGAGGAATATTCTCTCCATCCTCTTGACTCAGTGAACCAGGATGAGCCAAATTCTAGAAACAAAACCAGCATATTATTAAATGTAATTATTTTAATTGGTCCCATACATATACACACACACAATCTGAATAGCATTTTATGAGAATACTTACAAGATATGCAAACACATGAGGAAAGCTCAAAACGTGGACAATGCTATGTCTTTCTGGAATCTTCTCTTCACACAGCAAGCAAAGATAACCAGCCTTGCAATACGGATCTGCAGTTCTGTATTTCAACATGAACTGTAGACCTGGTTTAGACAATAATAGTAAAATGTTAATGGTGCAGTTTATCAGCACTATTTACATTTACTAGTGACGGAATATTATTAGGATAAAAGATGATTGTATTGTATGAATATCTGCAAGTAGTATACCTTGTTGCCTTTGGAGACAATTTTTGAAAAAAAAAAGAAACCTAAGGAAGTCCTGCCACAGTTACAATCTGGGCAGAGACATACAGGTAACTTCCAAGGTGAGAGAAACCCTGCCTGAGTGTGGCTTAGAATTACCCCAAATGGGCAGGGAAAGGCCATATTGAATGATAACGGTGGCGGGCGTTACCCATAGACTTTAGAAAATCTAAAAGGCCATTGAACCAGAGGCAACCCGGCATTCTATCACATACTGTAGTGCTGTGCACATGCCTCATGAGACATTAGAACAGATTATTGATCCACTTCACTATTGACTCGGCTTTTTAGCATATCCTGTCAGCCTTAGTCACCCCACGACACGAGCATGTACATATTAGTGTTAGCAGAACTCACCAAGTAGCGGAGACTTCCTATCGCAACTTTTGGAGAATGCCTGTAGTGTCATCCGCTTCTCTATTAAAGAATGAGGCAAGATTTCATATTGTTATTTAGATAGTGCCTTATACAACCCCTGGCCAAAAGTATGGAATCACCCGTCTTGGATGAGCATCATTCAGACATTTCATTCTGTAGAACAGACTCGGATCAAAAACATGATACAATACTAGGGTCATTCCAAAATGAATCTTATTGGCTTTCAGCAACACTCAAAAAAAATTAAGAGAAAACATTGTGGAAG
>JAYJMA010099833.1:0-20991 GCA_036873895.1 Parotocinclus cabessadecuia
ATATATATATATATATATATATATATTGAGAGAGAGAGAGAGAGAGAGAGAGAGAGAGAGAGAGAGAGAGAGAGAGTATCTACAAGCCCAGCTGCAACGTCTCTGAGCAGATGCACTATACCATACCATATGTGTAACCTGTTTGTCTCCATGCCCTCCATCCCCTCTTTTAACCAGGTTAGAGGTGGTCAAACAGGGTAAGTAGAGCCTCCTTTAAATTGTACAGTTTTCCCCATTCAAATTTTAAATGCAAGGTTTTACATTATGGGATATTTCCTTTTGATGTATAATATAATAAATAGCAATCATTTTCAATTTCCTAATTTCTTGCAAAATGCATAAAAATGATTACATCCAAACTGAACAAGGTCTGTTTGCCAATATAGTGATTTATGGTTTGGCAGAACCGTATTTTAGTTTGATAGTTTTCGAATATTATTTGTGGAAACCTGTAATGTAGTGGTGTTTGCACTCTTTACAGTTTGTGGGTATGTGTTCTTGTTGTTTGGAGTGTACATCATAAGATTTGATCATTTAAAGCTAAGGCGTCTGCTAAATGATATGAAAACATCGAATGGGATCCGGTGAATGCATCCATGTAAAGTACATCTGCACTGTAGCTGCACGTGATCAGACAGTCTGTTAGTCCATGTACAAGAAGGGTCACCTAATACCATACGGAATGCAGGTGATACAGTAATACGTAATGTATGATGCACAAGCAGCTGCAGTGAGCTGTGATGTGACGAGGTGAACCCAGACTAAGATGACATCTACTGCTTGTGCAAGCAGTTTTATGCTTATGTAGATTTATTTACATTCCTGTAATTACATTCAAGACCTAATCAGGACTACATGCACAATTCATGAAGAACAGAGGAACCAAGACCTGTACCTCATTCTGGGGGGACGTGTGCAAACCAGACTCGAGGCAGAGAAAAACTGGTAGCCATTAGCATCTCGCGTTAGATCTTGATGAGATTCAGATAGCAGGAAAAGAATACTTCCTTTGATAAGGCAATCACCTTAAGGCTTATCTGAAAACAAAATTGCTTCCAAATAGGAAATATGGGGGAATTCCAATACCGACTGACTGTAGAGCTGTCAGTTAATAATTTACTGCATGAGAAACAACATTTGATATAGCAGAATACCTCTAACTTAAGCATTTATGGGATTAATAACAAGTTCAGGCTGGCAGCGGATATTAACTCCATGAACTACCTGTCAGTCTGCATGAATCTTTCTTCAGGAGATAATAACTATTTGTTTATTGCTTGTTAAAAAAAATTAAAAGTTGAAAAAGAATGCACGCTTGGCTTAATCCTGCTTGTTTGATGCTACGCTTTTATCTGATTAAAGGACGACAGTGAGTAATTTTCCTGGCTTCAGCAACTGCAGAATGGAAACCACAGATTAAAAAAATACTGCTGATTGCTAGCAAGACACGTGTGTGTATGTGTGTGTGTGTGTCTTTCCATATCATCACCCTGAACAAAGCCTTTATGTTAACGTTCGACTTCCTATAGTCTAACAAATATTAAAACACCTCGGTTCCTACCAAATGGAGAATAATGGGTAAAGACATTAAGATTAAACTTGTCAGTGTTGAGTAAACAAAAAGTCATGTTTTCCACAGTATCTAGTCCAAGTCATGAGAAATTTTCTTGCCCAATTTTCTTTGTTTTAGGTCATTTTTACAACTGTTTGAAAAAAATATTCTGGTTGCTAAGATTTTCTATGGATTGTTCAGGAAAACCATGATTTATCAGCCAAAGTTGAGGATTAACACAGAACTTAAATATAGTGTGGTAGCCTAGTGGTTAAGGTACTGGACTCTGGACCAGAAGGTTCAGGGTTCAAATCCCACCTCTGCCAAGTTGCCACAGTTGCTTGGATTGTAAGACTGTATGAGTTGTAAGTCACTCTGGATAAGGGCGTCTGCTAAATGCTGGAAAATGTAAAATATTCACATTAGCTAGCCTAAGTTGCTCTGGATAACTAAAGCAATTTCCTCCTGTTTTTAACCATACCTATGTAGGAAGGGTTGGGGGAGGGCGGGGTTAGTGAATTTCCACTCTGCCACCTGATGACTCTTCAAAAGAATAATTGTGTTTTTAACACAGTATTCTTTGTTACATATTTCAATTCAAAGTTCATTCAAAAGCCATTTATTTTTTAAAGCGTTTTTTTTTTTAAACGATGGAACAATTTCTTAAAGCAGTTTTACAAATATCTAGCTTTACAAATATCTAACTGAGCATGCCTACGATAACGGAGGCAAGGAAAAACTCCCTAAACGCTGGAAGGAAATCCTGCAAGGACGAAGACTCAAAAACGTGATTCAACCTCCTTGTTCAGCCTAGACGATGTATTTCAGAATTAACTTACAGTTACACTTATGAATGTGTTTATAGTAATAGTAGCTAACTGTTAAAATTAGGAGATACTTTAAAAAGAAATAGCCCATAATGCAATATTATCTAATTACGTGTATAAAACTTCAAAGAGAGAACAACATTTCTTGTTTCTGAGAAGAAGATAAAGTACAAATGTCGCTTGCTAAGCGCTTAATTTACTGATGCATCCAAATTTCGAAATATAAAATAAAAACTAAAGAAAAAACCTATACCTTTTAAACAGTATTTGATTTCCTTTTACATTGCATACTGTTGTTCCACAAATAATATTTCATCCTCTGTAGGTAATCTGTGTCTGACTGATAAATGTATGCGACTTTAGCGAGTTTGAATGCGAGTTTTTTGCAAATAATTCTAGTGTGCATCAGATATGCAAAGTGAACATCCGGGTTCCTTTTCAGCTCACCAGACCACCCAGTATGACAGTGTGAACCCCTCCACCTACTTTCTCTCCCCCTCTTTCCTTCCCCCCACACCCTCTTTCTGCTCTTTCCCCTCAGATTACACTGCTTCAAGGGGAGAGAAAGGAAAATGCCACCAAAAGAAAAGGGAACTTGAACTTCAAACGAGTGCTAATCTGTAGGAGCCCCAGCTAATCGCCTGCATCTGTTCTTCAGAGAGAGAGAGACTGGCCTACTGACCAGTTCAACCACATCCAGTGTGTCACAGATGGCTTAACGATGGTGCTTAGTATCTGTAAATACCTTTCTACAATACAACTGTATTTCTGTCAACAGAAATTACTGGTAATTGTGAGAAGTCAAACAAATCTGAAACCTTGAACTTCCATCCACTCATACCATCCCTGCCAGATGTTTTCAGAAGGTACAGTCTATATGAGTACATATAAACCCACAGGTTAGTGTAGGAGGACCATGTGTCTAAACGTTACAATCCTAAAATCAGCAGCACTTCTGATGGATCTGCTATTTTGCCATCATTCTTATTCACTCCGTCAGTTTCCCATCGTAAGGTCACTTTAGGTCAAAACACTCCTTCTCTAGCCTGGTGCCCACAGCTCGTTTATATCACTTGTCCGTCCTTCACTCACTTTCTTCTGGATGGTAGAGTCTGCATTCTTTCTCTGACAGGAAAACATAGGCTGCTGGCTTTTGTCCTGGTGATAGTAGCTGAAAGACATGTGGCCAGTGCCCTTGAAGGCAACTCAGAAACACGTGTGTCCACCTCACACACACACACACACACACACACACACACACCCTCAGGGTCACCCCTAAGTGGCTGTTGGGAGATGATTAGGGAGACGCCAGAATCAAAGGGGGCAATCGGCTAAATTAAAGGACTGCCTAAGATGCTGATATCCCTGATACCCCTCCCTGTGATGAAGAATGTGTTTCATTCCCTCTCTAATTTGACTGCTCTGCTTTGCAGATGGGGAGGAAACCTTGATCTCCCCGATCCTGCCCCCCTAAAAAAATTTCATAACATATGTGGGGGATGGTTTGAACATTTACATAAGATCGATTCCTAGCAAGTTACAGATTTGTTTTCTGTTGGCTTCCAGTTGTACTTCATTAATATTTTCAGAGTTGTATCTGTGTGAATGGGGCTGGTTCCACTCATTGCCATGACAATGCATCTGGAGCACAGTTAGCAGCAATAATGCACCATTAATTGCTGTATTACGGTATACTAATCACTATGATATGATATGATATGATATGATATGATATGATATGATATGATATGATATGATATTAAATAATTCATGTACAGTCGAGTCCTGTTAATGGGGCCACATTGGGACGTGATCGTTTTGTTCCTAATAACCGGCTGTAACCAATGTTACAAGACGGGACGTGTTATAATTTATGTAACATATTAAAAGTTTATTAAACCTTTATTGTACGATTTATACGTATAGAGAACGTACAAACAAGAACTACTGTTGCTTACCAACTTTGTTCATTGAAAAACAAATTTGCAAACAAGTTTTTTTAAACGATCTACAACACAATGTATAGATACTCAACATGCGAAGTAATAATACTGCAAAAAACAAGTTCTCAATTCCAGTCACCGTTTGAAGAACTGATCCAGTGGGATCTGATACCTTCTCTTGACGGACTGCACTTGAACAAAATCACCACAATCATCTAACGCAGAAATGGAACAGCCTTCATTTTCACCTCCCGCTGGTTTTGCTCTTGTCATAAAAGTATACATTCTCCCGCTTTGTATTCGCTCTAAGTGGCGACTTGTGGCTTCTTTTTCTTATTCGCTCTCACTTTCTTTGGTCTGATTAAATGGAATTCTGCTCCAAATAAGTGAATAACATTACACGTATATCACAGGATTTCTTTCGGAACTGTATAACAGTTCATGGGTGCTATTTCAGGCACACCTTTCATGCTGCTGCTGTTCCAGTGATACAGTGTGCTTCCGATTCACAAGCAGAGGTTTGAATTAAAGAGCAGAAGTCTGAAAGCTCACTAGCTGACAGTTTGTGTGTTCACTGGCTTGTTAGATCATGCACTAGATATATTGTTAGCACAATGCTAAGTACACAGTTGTTTCTGCTATTAATTAGCTTTAAGTATCCACAAAGACTCCAAAAAAAGCTTTCTATTCCCATTGATCTGTTAATCTGTAGGTTTTAATCTGCTGCAATGCTTCCAGTGTAAAAGTCCAAAATGAAACAAGCAAACATCAGACACCAAATATGGTTTCATCTAGAGTTGCCATATCAACAGCCTTAAGCAAGAACGATTTTTTTTCACCCAAATTCCAGATTGTTTGGTGCTCTAGTCCTTTCATCAAGAGATTAATCACCAAAAGAAGTTTGCACTGGCAGGGATTTTTATGAATTAGGGTAACGTGCCAGAGACAGAATCAGTGCCAGTTGCTGAGGAAGGAAAATAAAGTGTTTATATAAAAAGTGTTTTACCAGGACAGAAACAGACAAACATGTAGTCTTACATGTTTGGGAGAGTTTAGGAACACCTGGCATGTTGATTTGAAGAAGACTTTTGAAGAAGGCGGTTTTATGGCTTACAGATTAAAGTTCATTAAATAAATAAAAGTATTGAGACAAATTATACCTACATTCTGTTGTTAAAAAAAAGAGTTCTTCACAAATATCTTTAATGGTTGCAGTCAGGGCCAGCCAAATTCTTCCACAGCAAACGCACCCAATAATGCCTATATTAACATGTCAGGCTGGAACAAAAAAGGGCCTTCCCCAAACTGTTCCCGCAAAGTTGTAAGCATACAGTTGTCCAAGATACCTTGGTATTTCTCTTCACAGGAACTAAGGAACCGAGGCCAATCCCTGAAAAACAACAACAACAACAACAACAGCAGCATTATTCCTCCTCCATCAAACTTCAGAGTTGGCACAGTACAGTGAAGTCAGGCAGGCGTTAATAGGCTTGCTCGAGGGCCAAGCCATTTGAAGGTGAGGAGATTTGAGCTCACATACTTCCAATCAGTAATTCACAACCTCAAGCACAGAACCATTACTTTTCTATTTGGATAAAACAAGTCATTTGGCCAGGGTTGATGAAACTTTTGCATAGGACTGACAGCATAACAGATGCGATTGAGATAGAGAATTTTAGTAGTAAAAATTGTTTTACAATCAGCGCTCGGCTCAGCACGGTGCCGGAGCTAAGCAGGTTCAGCACGCATTCATTGTTTCACGTGTTATTGGGCTGAAGCGCCAAAGCCTGCTGATGGACGAGCGAAAACAGCGGACGGAAAATATTAGCTTTGGCTGGAGAGCTGAGAACTGTGCTGTGTACTCGTGCTGTTGCGTACAGTCTCTCTGCTGCTCCCCCACAGTGCTTTTATCAAGCACACTGGCTTTGTATGCACACTCACAAAAGTACACACCCTTCACACACACACACACACACACTTCAGGTATGTGACCCTGTGTGTTTGATGTGAAGTGTTTCCCGTCTGTCTGTCAGCAGAACAAACCATGATTTATCACTGACCCATACATGGTACTCCAGTTCTCTATCCATCACACATACACACACAAACACACACACACACACACACACACACACACACCCACACACAGTGTCAGAGTCATACCTTGACAGATCATCTATTCCTTTACTCAAATCAGGTACCTCAAACATGCATTCTCTCATGAGCACACACATCGGCATGATGGATATGCTGTGTGAAATGAATGCACTCTTTCTACACACAACTAACCCCACACCTTTTCTTTCTGAACGGTTAAAAGATGAAAGATCTTTGTAGATCATCATAGTACCTCTACAGTTAAATGAGATAACATTCTGGTAGTTATGCCAGAAAATACACAGACCGTCCAAAGAATTGTGAAAAATGCTGATTACCCCATAGCACATGGTTCAACCCTGGGATATATTAGATGGCAACTGAAGAGTTGGTTCTCATAGTTGACATGTTGGAAACATTCAGAAGTAAAGACCTGAGTAATAGCCAGATGACTGAGTTGGATCGTCTAAATAACAAGGCTTGTGAGGTGCTCCCAGTCAGCAATGGTGGGAGAGACGAACCACAGACCTGAAACTGGGTGTCAAGACTCGATGTTAGCAATGAATACCATTTTGTCTGGTTCGAATGGACTTAAGAGCTACAATGCTGGTTACTCTTATGAATGGATTAGGGTGCCCAGTGCAGCACCCCTGCTGAGTTTGGGGCTGCTAGTTGCAGAGTGGTCCCTGCGGATCCCTGTCCATCGTCAGAAGGACCTACAATGGACACAAGTTTCAGAGCTGGACTTTGGAGTGATGCAAGAAGATGGTCTGGTCATCATCGAGTGTGAAGTGAAGGCACCAGGATGTGCTGTTGGAAGAACACGAGCCTTTGGTGGGAGTGTGATGATCTGGGTATTGTTCTGCTTGGTCTGTAGAGTCGAGTGGACGCTAATTTGAAGTGTACTATCTAAACTTTGCTCGCATGCTGGTAATATTGCAAAATAACAGTAAAGTCTTGGGCAAGCGTTTGGGACGCCAGGTTGAAAGACATGTGTGGCGGTGCAGTACTCAACAGAAGGTTCAGTGAATGGAGTGGCACCACATTCAGAATCCCGTCTGCTACCTGTGTATTGTGGAATAGTCACCAGACTCCCCACTGCTCCAGATTATCCACTAATATTACTCCATTACTGCCTCAGAACTAAAATCTATGCATAGGTCTCATTAGAGTCTCTTTTCTTTAAACTTAAGATTACTTAACAATGTAAAATGAAGCCTTTCTGTAAAACTGGTTAAGAATACATGGGATAAACTCATCACACAGGGCAGGGCATCACACGGTGGCTCACTGGGTGGCACCACTGCCTCACAGCAAGAAGGTCCCCGGTTCAATCCCAGGCGGCCTGGGTCCTCCCTGTCTCTGTGGATTTACTCTGGGTACTCTGGTTTCTTTCCACAGTCCAAAGACATGCGTGTTAGGTTAATTTGGATTAACCCCATATGGATTAAGCGGAAGATAACGGATGGATGAACGGATGGATGGAAAGTCACCAAAGTTCTTAATAGTGTTCTTAACATGCGCTTTGAACGTGGGGACACGTGGGGGCGGGATGGAAAATTTGGAATGAATTAGATGCCATTTCCTGCATTCTGGTGTATTTTGTCATGTTGTTAAACCGTTACTTTTACCAATAAAAGTCCCTTAATTCAATGACTATTTTAGGGACAGATTCAACGCTAACTCCTGATTCAACTAGTCCATATATTCATTGGTTTGATTTTAAACCTACTGCTATGCCAAAGATAATGAAATAAATGTATCAACAATTTATCAACAATGAACTTCATGGGTGCATTTTATTTTATTTTTTTAATGTCTATTCTTTTTTATTTAGTTAAAGATGTAACAACATCATGCCACCGTGCTGAGAATTAGTGACACTCAACTGTATGTTTAAAAACAAGAATACACACAAATGCTACTTAAAGGAAATAAGGTGAAGCTTGTATCAAATATTTCATCAGGTCAACATTAATTTAACCCTCTTATTAAACACAATTATAAAAATAATCACTCTCCAGCTCGCTTAACTACTCTGCTAACGCTCAGTCAACACAAAGCTGCAGTAAGAACTTCCCTCGTGCAGTGGGCCTTTACCGCAGTAGCACATGCACATGCCGTACACACTGGAAAGCTCTCTTCTTCGAGTTATGGTAGCCTACTTGCCATAGTTGTTGTAAGCCGGCTGAAAAAGCAGGAGTGGGCTTTCAGTGGTATGTATATTCTTTCATCGATCAAGTGGAAAAGATCGTTTCACAAGAGCAATATAACTCTGGGTGAACTAATACTTTATGGTAAGGGGGTGCAACTTGTTGACTGTACAATAAAGTGGTGCTATTGGTTAATGAGACAAATTAGCCATTAGACAACTCACTAATTTTTAGCCCACTACTGCAGATACCCAGGCCGATTGGCTGCGACTGAAAAAAGGAAAGTCCCCGGCATCGCAGCTGTGACCCCTAACGAATGGATATGAATGGATGGACTGCTGACCCATCCAGGGTCTGTTTCCTCCTCCTCCTATAAATTCCAGGATATTCTTCAGACCAGTGTAAGCAGGTTTATAACAGGAGGATGGAAAACGTAAAAGAATCAATAATAAATATGGTTTTATAGAAGACATGAAAGTGTCTAGCATCATTTCATAATAAAATGGCCCTTTATAATACAGTATACACAGCCAGTATATGACTAAGTGTCCAAAACTTGTTCCTAGACCATGTCTGTTCCATGCTTTTCCATAAACACATGCCAACACATGCTCCCCAAACCATATCCACCGTTTATCTTATCACTGAAACTTTATGATGAAGCTTGGACAAAAACCTTGGACACCTGGAGTCATTTTTTTTAGTAAACTATAGGCAGTAAACCTGCTATCGTTTGTGCTCAGTGGTCACATTTACACTTGTGAGATTGTAAACCATCAGCCTTCCAGCGTAAAGCTGTTTAAAAGGTATCAGATTTCATGTTTATGGGACAGTGGTGGTTCAGTGGTTAAGGCTATGAATGACTAAGCAGACTGCTGCAAGTTCAAATCCCAACTGTGGAGTAAAGTTCTTCAACAGTTCAGCTAAAAAAACAAAATACACATACAATTGATACAATACAACAATATGAAAAATGAATACTACTACTACTACTACTACTACTAATAATAATAATAATAATGTATGAATATCAAACCCTGTTCCAATCTCCACTTTTTATTTTTTGTTACTGTGTGTTAATATCAAGTTTCCTCCACCAGTCTGCCCTGTATCAGACTGACATTTATTTAAAAGGAAAAACTACAACTTAGCATGGACAAAAGTATTCAGACTCTTTGCTTTGAGACTTGAAATTTTGCACTGGGGGGCTCCCATTACTCCCATCCCATTTCCCTTGAGCATCGTTAAGATGTTTCTACACCTTGTTAAATTCAGGTGATTGAACATGGTTAGGAAATCTCACAGTTAACAATGTTTCACTTAATGAGGCCAGTTCTCTGGGTGAAAATGCTCCATGCGAATTTGGCGTAAACTACGTAAAAGCGTGGCACCATCCTGCCTTGTAGTAACGGTCCATTTGATTTGGTGATTTCAGCATTGCATCAGTAGCATCAGAAATGAGAAAACAAAATTTCTGCTGATTTATGGATATCCAGATGAAAGAAGGGCAGGCTGGGGATCGTAATTAGTGTATTCGTTAATTCCTTTTGTAATATTGGCCTAGATATGCATATGGCTCCTCCCTGCATCTGTGCTATAGCTGGCTCTGGCTTTGATCCTCATCATATAACACTTCAAAGTGCAGCTCGAATGAAAAGCCTGAATGTTGCCATTTCCAGCTTTTCGGTTTTTTTTCGAAAGAAAAGTCAGAAGCCATTTCTTGGTCACGGTACAATTTGTTTTTAAGGCTCTTCTATTATTAATTATTTACCATATACCAGGCTCAAAGGTTGTGTGCTGTCATCAGTTCTCCTTAATGTTATCTCCTTATGTTTGGACTTGATGGCGTTTCATTAACAGCATTAGGGTTTAACAGCTGGGTTTGCACTGTCATCACATCAGCAGTGGAGACTGTGTAATGTCCGAGCTTATTTAATCAGTCATCTCCCTCCCTTTGTCTCAATCAAATTACACTAAAATCTGATGCACTGTTTGGGGCATTGACTGATGGTAATGTGCAGCAGGCATGGTGGCAGACATGGAGACGGCATAAATAAAGAAATGTATGTGGCCTCATCGTGTATGAATGAACAGATGGCTCTTCTTTGAACTGACGGTACAGCGAACTGTCTAAACCGTTGCCCTGAACGGAATCTTGAAAAGACAAATAAATACGTTGAAAAATGTGCCAGTGGCTCTACTTTTCCCTGGGTCGAGCGGTTTTGTTTATACAGCAGTACTGTAATTCATTGTATTGAGACCTTCTTTTAGAAAAGCATTTATAGTAAATATGCTCATATGCACGATGCGGCTCAGGCTTTGTGTTCATGAAACTGTGTTGATACAGATGGTTTTAGGTTATAGAGAAGAAGATCGCATCACCCTAAATGACTGCAACAGTTCAGAGACGGAACAAAATGGCAGAAATGCGAAAACAGAGAAAAGAGCATCTCCATTATCGTTTATTTACTCTCAGCGGGCGAAGAGCGAGTCATACGAACCAGACGAGAAAACACAAGTCGTCTCTGTATCTGAATAAAAGAAACAAAGGATGTTAATTGATATGTTACACCATGCTGCTTTGAAAAGAGGGAAACGCTGACCTGGATGACTTTGAAAAGACAGAAACGGTGCCTCATCAGAGTCATTATTTTTTCTGACAATAGAACGGAGATTGATTTAGGATTTAATTACGCGATTGCTTTTAGCTGAGATTGCTTTTTGTTGATCTTGCACACAGCTCGGTGAAGTTTGAGCTCTTTATGGCAGTCGTAGAGCAGAGATTGAGTGTGTAGTCCCGATCTTTTGCTTAGTGAAACGAATAAGCAAAAGCCCCACCAGAACACCAGAATGCAATCAGCCAAGATGTCTGTACTGTCTAATAAATTCCCTTCAGTTTTCAAGTGGAGTTACATGGCTAAAGATGCTAATAGGTAATGTCACCCAGAAACTTCTCGGGATACATACAGACACTCGTGTTCCAAACCACTGAAAGCTAAACTCCGAGAATTTGCTAACGCAGCACTAAACATTTTCCCTATTACAACAGACGGCATAAGTAGGTTTGAAACAGAGGAACGATTATTTATTAGAGCCATCACTGGTTAGATACGTAAATGATATTAGACAACGTCGCTTCACAACTTGCAACACGCTACCTAACCAATAAAAACGTGGTTACTATTTATTTCAACAACTTTGGATCCTTTTCTGTAAAGTGCTGAGAATATGGAAAAAGCTTTTGCCTGCCACGTATTATTGGACAAAATGTATATCGATATGCATATATTTTACATTATTTCATTTAACTGTTATATTTACTTTATTCTACTGTTAATACAAATGTAACTATTTCAGTTAACATCTAGGAAGAAGGATGGGTACCTTTTTGAGTCTTGGTCCTCTCCCAAGGTTTCTTCCTTATGACCCCAGGGATTTTTTCTTCCCACTGTTGCCCTAGGCTTGGAACCAGGCTTTTTAGGATCATATAATGTTGTAAAAGATGCTTTGAGATGTTCCATTGTAGAAAGTGCTATATAAATAAATAGGACTTGACTTTATAAGGAACACCCTGCCAGTTCCAGGCTGGACCCAGTTTGCTTTCCAATTCTACATGGAATCGATTCAACAAGGTGCTGGAACATTTTTCAGAGATTCTGGTCCATGTTGACAAGACAGCCTCAAGCATTTGCTGCAGATTTGGCAGCTATACATCCATAATTCTAATCTCACACACCACAACATCCCAAAATTGCGCTGTTGGATTGGAATCTGGTGAATCTGGG
The DNA here is from genome assembly GCA_036873895.1 of Parotocinclus cabessadecuia. Lineage (NCBI taxonomy): Eukaryota > Metazoa > Chordata > Actinopteri > Siluriformes > Loricariidae > Parotocinclus > Parotocinclus cabessadecuia. The sequence goes on from JAYJMA010099833.1 coordinate 12,358, forward strand.
GGTGGTCGTGTGAGCACAGTGAACTCATTGCTGTTTTCGAGAAACGAATGAGAGATTATTTGTGCTTTGTGACATGGCATGTAAAATATGGTACAATGACTGTGGTAGCCTAGCGGTTAAGGTACTGATGGCCCAGGGTTCAAAATCCCACCTCTGCTAAGCTGCCCCAGTTGGGTCCTAAAGCAAGGCCCTTAACCCATCATTTCTTGGATTGTAAGACTGTATGAGGCTCTGGATAAGGGCGCCTGCTAAATGCTGTAAATGTAAGATGGGACGATGAGGTCATATGGGAATGGACATGGTCAGTAACAACACTCAGTAAGGTTGAGGCATTTAAACGATGATTAATTGGTATTAAAATGCCATGGCTTGAAAGAAAGTCTTTTATCAAACCATTGTATAAGCACCACGAGCCTGAACTGTTCACACACGACAGGATGAATCCATTTTTTATTGTTGTGAACACTCAATTTGTTGTTTAAATTCTAAACCGGAGAGGAATTGATAGGATAGGATTCAGACCACTGAGGGAAGGTACTCATTACTGCTAATCGGTAGCAGTGCAGAACAAGCATTGTTGCTTAAGAGATGCCCGTTGCCTACACTTAACCACTAATCCCTTGATAAAGTGGTTCAGGTCTTCATTCCTGAACATTTCTCCCACATCCAATATGGGGACAGTGAGAACCAACTGCTCACTGGGTTTAATTTACTGGCTGACTGGTGTAATCCGTTCTGGGAAAAGGTGCTGCATAAAGTGAATTTACAAGCTACTTTCAGTGTTGGGTCAGAGTGGTGCTACACATCAACGACAGGGCCCTTGTTACAATGCTGGCATGTGCAGAGTCATAACCTTGACCTCAAGCATATCCAAAGCTTTAAATAGCATTGGACACAGACTACAAATCAAGCTTCATCGGGGCTCGATCTCACGAAAGCTTTAGTGTCTGCGTGGAAGTGAATCCCCACAACCATGTTCCGAAATGTGGAAAGTCGTCTGAGAAGAGTGGTTTTGGAATGCGGATAACCGTGGATAAGATGACTGTGTCCATGGCTAAGTAGTGCTTTTAAATACCTGTCTCTGTTTATTTGACTTGTAATTTACATTTTATATTGTTTTAGCCTAAAATGCTAATCTAATCATCAATGCTATCCTGCGGACTGTGGTTAAATAGAACTCTTTTTGTCATTAAATCACGTTTACTACGCAAACGGTTTCATTAACCTTCATCAGTCTAGTTTAGGCCTAAAAACCCTGTAAGACAACATAAGAATATGAGAAGAAAGAACATCAAAAAGGACATGGAGAAGTCTAAGCATTGACGAAAAATTAGAGGAGATCTGAAGAGCGGAGGAGGATCTGCGCACCGATTCTGGGTCAGATCTGGTCCTGATTACTGTGGGATGAGGTATGGAGATGAGAGCAGCTCTTCCCAGAACAGCTCCAAATGACATTAGAACCATTTGGTGTGTTCAAAGGCATTAAATCAAGTTTGTCTTCAGAGGGCATCTAGACCCTCAAACCCATACCAGAGGAAGCTTGTTTCAGTTAGACTGGCTTATTCAAACGTAAACCGAGACACGACCACAGACACATGTGAGATTCGTAAGTTCATTAAGTGAGAGAGAAATATTTCCATTTATAATTAAAGTGCACACAAATACAACGCTAATTACAAACACATGCAGCAAGAATCAAGACTATAGCGAAGAGCAATAATAATCATACAACTCTGTTGCTCTTTCGCCTAGACAAGATGAAACCCACAATGTGATTAAAAGATAAGGAAAGACAAGCTGAGGAATTTAATTAGCCAGAGTTATGCACCACAGATCACACACACAGTCTCACACAGAGATAGCAACAACCACACATTGTGCGCGCGCACGCTTCTCCGGACACATATGGCTTTGTGGCCTCTCAAGAACAAAGCTAGCCTCAGACCTGGCTCACACAACAGAGCTTCCTTTGAACCCATGCACAGGCCATTTGAAACCATTTAAATAATCTTTGCACTACAAGATTAAGAGCAAAAATACTAAATAGGCATAGACACGTTTGACCTATTTACATGAATTAAAAATGCATAGGGAAATAGAAAGACACCATGACTACACACCGGGAAGAGGAAACTGAACTCGCTGTCCCCGTGGCAAAACGGTTCCATGATGTTGCCGTTAGAGCTGAACAAAGGTTGGAGTTCTTGGTACAGAATACTGGAGATAAGATTGGTATCAGTGACATCAAACGGCCACTGTTGAGATTATGAGTAAAAGAGACTTTCTGTTTCTGTTTCTTGCTTGGCTTCGCTTAAGTCATGTATTCAGGCCACATTCCATACCAGCATTTCAGATAAACGCCAGCTGACCAAGGTGGCAGGGTATGACATCATAAGAAGATACTCAGTCTCTGTACTACATTAGTTGCTGGGGTACTGTGATAGCTCGATCCTGGTTTTCTCCCTGAGACGTACAGGTAGAATTACCTACTGGTGCTCTGATTATTTAAATCCTGTCCAGATTGAGCTAATTTTACAGGTAGATTAAATAATTTCAAGGCTTTTTGATATTCGGTTGCACAAAGAGTCGGTCAGTATTAAAAAGACACTGCATTATTTAATTGGACTAAATGCTGGGCAAAGAGCGATGACAGATCGCATGAATATTACATGATTAACGGGGCAGTTGTGTCATCTACATGTAACACAATACAAAGGCTTAAATCACTATTAGATTTGTTGTTTTAGCTGGTGGTTTGTAATGACCATTAATAATAATTATGCTTCGGTCTCTTTATTAAGAAAGAAATAGAAAAACAGAAAGTACAGGACATAAGCAATTTTTTAGTTAGTGGAGAGACTAAGCATGCCAATCACATTTTGTCAGTAAATCATTGCTAAACCAGTGGTCTATATAAAATATATGGTGACCTAAGACTTTTGTGCTCTATTTGACATCAACAATAGTGAAAACAAATGAAACAGATTTTGGGATAACTTCTGAGAACATCCAGGATTGTAAAGAATACAACAAACTCAAAACATGCTCGATCTTGTGGGAATTCTAACACAGTCAGGTTGCAGAGATCTAGCACAGGAGACGCTAGAATAATCCAATCCAATCTGAACAAAGATCTGCTAAGGGAAATGAGTTGGTAGTTAAGTTTGCAAAAACCACTTCTATACAGGATATATTGGAAGAGATGAAGCTTTCTGTCCTTTCATTGAACCAAGAATGTGGTCCAGAACGAGAATGCCCATACATGCAGACTGCTATAAACTCAAACTATGTTCCTCATTACTGGGAAGACAGGGCTGAGATACCGAAAGCACAGCTGTGGTACACTGTAATACACTGTGTGTGTGTGTGTGTAATGCAGAAAGCAGATCTGTGGTACCATCAAACCCTGTATTACACTCAGAGCTTGACGTCACTTTTCCATACTGAACACTTTGCTCCTACGTAAACCTCAAAGTCTGACACTGCCTCCCAGATAATAATAATTCATCAGTTTAGTGTGCTCTGGCTGGTTTACAGCTACATATCAACTTCTCTACGTTGAATACAGAAATATTGGTCATGGTTAAGTGCAGACCCCAGTGTTTGTGGCCTGAGGGATATGGTGAGCTTAACACTTATGTGGGAAGCATGGCCTAAGCCAGACCATGGCAACTAAAAGGTAACTGAACTAAAGCCACAGTGAGTAGTACAAAGAACCAGACTCGAAAGCAAGTCACCACCTGGTGGAGGTTAAATCAAATAGCAGCCAGCAGGCCTTCACTAAGCACTAAAGAAACAATGAAAAGACCTTGTACTTAGAAAACCCACTGATCCGTTACCCAGCTTGACTTTGTGACCAGACTTGATACACTGAACATTACGATGCCCCGTTGATCACACACTCCCATTCCAAGGATTTATAAAGTACCTGCAGGAGTTCTGCACTACAGAACATTAAAATAGAGGTACACAGGTAACACCTATTCAAGGTTTAGCTGGTCTTAAAAACTACACTGCTCGCAAAATTAGGGGATATTTCATTTTGAAATACAATTCAATCAATTCAAATACAATCAATTATAATTGGAGATAAAAATCTGTCTTTGAAAGGCAGTTGTGGCTGTAAACGGGTGGGCGTTAAATACCAACGGTAGGTCACTTGTGCCAGTCGTGTACTTGCTTGCTGGTTACTACAGATTTGGACAAGGGATTGTTCCAACACAGTAGATGTGTGATATAGACTTTTAATCTGTGGAAGTAACTTGTGTTTGTCTACTGATCTACTACTACTACTACTACTACACATCATGTAGTATACTACATGGTATACTTATCTGTGACAGGCTGTGAAAGGTGTTTGTAAGTGTATGTGCCTGCTCTACTGTAAGTAGCAGGCATTTATTTTGTCCCCTCACTACCTGAATATTATAACATATAACTAAATTAATTGGTTATCATTCACTTGCTGAGCCTTTTTTTTTTTAAATCTGACTGACCTTCCGTGTTGTTTGTAGTACTTTCAATCAAGGTATGTCTGGCCTCCAGAGGATGGTATGATAGACCTGATCCTTTTGTTTGACGAAGTGTTAGCTTCTCCCTATGCAGGGTTATAACAGAACTATAATTATTAATGTCATTTCTATAATTATTGTAAATTTTCATTAATTGAAAATGTGATAACATTAGGGATGCTGTGTAGATGATAGCATTCTAATCGTGTTTACAGCAGAATCCCTTTGACACATTTAAGCATCTTTGGCAGTTTTCTTATGAAAAAACCCTTTTTACATAAGTTTACATGACAGTAACTTACATAGACTATGTGACTATGGACCATGTCCGATTCGGTCAAAGATGGTTTGGGGAACATCATACCAGTGACACAGGTTGCTAGACAGGGCACCAATCCAGCATAGGGCACATCCACTCACACAAAGCAGATTTTTAATAATATTTAATTCAAAAATAAAACCAAAATCAATCACATCAGAATCCTTTGAGTTTCAAAGGAAAGAAATGTGTACAGGATTCCGGTTGCTTTATGTTTACTTGAGGTTGGTGATCCACTTGAGACTCTGACAAATCTTAACTGCTGGGATTAATTCCAGAAAAGCCTAAAGGATTTCCCTTTAGCATACTCCATTTCTAGCATGCTGTTTTCAAATTTTCAGTCAACCCCAAGCACACATGCGAGTCTGGCCAGAGCAACAGTGAGGGGTAAAATGAAGTTCATACAAGGATTTCCCGAGTACATACCAAAAGGAGCAGCTTAACTCCTTTCTTTACTTCTAACCAATTTGTATCCAAGATGTGTGAAACATTTCAGAATTGAAGATAGCAGAACCCTGTGAATTTTGAGAACTGTTACACTAGCTAGTAGGCATATATACTGTACATACAGCATATACGTACAGTAAACATGCCTAAACAGACAAACGCTTTAAATGTAAATGTTATTCCTGGATTTGGGGATAATTTGATACAAAGTTAGAATTCACCTCGTATCAGTCAAACAATTTAAATAATGTCCAATCCAAAAGCTTCCTCAAACAGGGGAAGACAAAGCTTTGCATCGTTGGCACGGTGGTGGAAGTTTCAACTATAAATAAACTTGCATAAATTAAAACGCTTATGATTGCAAAACCTTGATTAAGGCAGTTAAACTGGTTTTGAGATTTGACCCAATCTGGACTATTTATGTAGAGCAGTGTTCTAGGAGAGTCTGTGCCTATTCAGAGTATTGCTCTTAACAGTTTCATCATTGCATTAAAACAAAGCAGAATTCTTCATCTCATCACTTGAAAGGTACTGCCAGGGTACATGGCCGATTTATGGACTGGGCTCCACTAGACCAAAGGTCCATGCAGTGGGGTAAATGGCACTGTCCTCTTGCAAATTGGCCCTTATTCCTAAAGACAAAAACAGAAAGCAGTTAGTGTGCGTTTGTGTGCGCGCGCAGATGTGTGTATATATTGATACGGATGTCCATGTGAGTGTCTGGAATGATTACCGTGAAGCCCCCCTGACATCACAAATGTCATGAAACTGGCTGAATCAGCTGATGTTACTTACACCAAATGTCACAAGCTATTACGCTGGTTCTTCAAAACTTGTGTTTCAGATTTAAAAAAAAAAATGTAATCACTAAAATAGCTAGACCGCTAAAAGCATGTGGTCATCTGTGGAGTTCATTTAGGAACGCAACTTGAATGAGTCAGGGGGGCAGACACAGCCACAACTTTCACCACACCAACATTATCAGACACTCATGATTGTCCCAACAGAAACTCTACACAGACCATTCTACTGAATTCGTTCAAACTGCATTTCCACAATAAAATACAAATCAATGAACTGTAAGTGTTATGTTACAAACTGTTAAAACAAACTAGTAACAGCAGTGCTGTGCAAAAGTTGTGGGCCACCAGTAAGATTTTTGTTAAGCAATGGTATAATAACCATATATAATAAACTATAGAGGACTGGATCCTTTGTATTCCTCTTCCACTGATCTTCATTCCACACTGGGATGGGTTTTAGTATATCTTGCTTTTCAATCGGTTGTCCTTCTTTAAAAAGTGGTTTCTGGCCAAAATTCGTAGTGAAGAACGACTTGGTATCCTGATGAAGCTAGCTGATGCTGCTAAAGCTCATGTGTAAGGGATGCTCAACTACTACACTTGTCACTGCAGCCTACATAAGCTGTTTTACTGGGTTTTTTTTCAATCTTATAATACTCCATACAAGTTTTCTGTATTTTCTACCTGTCTTATAATATAAATACTTGGAAATAATGATATGGTAATTATACCATTGCTAAAACAATGTTACAAGTAGTCCATGTTTTACAACGAGGTAACGTTCTAACTAATATATTGTAAATTGAATGTCAAACTTAGAACTATATAATAATAATAATAATAATAATAATAATAATAATAATAATATATTCTGTATAATCACAGTACAGCCCACCTTAAACTAATGTAAACTTAAATGTAAACACTTACAATAATAGACAGCTCAGTAAAATCATGAACATGCACATTTTCTAATAGTATTTTTTTAAGCGCTGAATGTCTTGTAAAATTTACTGAATAATGACTAATAATCACTGACCAAGGGGGAAAAAAAAAATCTAAATTCTCTAAAAGAGTAAGGTTTCCGCTAAATGTGCATGCATTATCAGGTTCCCATTGTTAAGGCAAAAAAAAAAAAAAAAAATTCGGAAACCAGACCACTGTAAAATGTACTACTTGTAAATCCAACCGAATGGTGCCATTAGATCCAATGCTCAGTACTGAATATACAAACTCAAAATTAACAGTACTTGCAAAATTCAGAATTATCATCATGACTAATATTTAAACAACAAAACACAGTTTAGAGTCACCACCGAAACAGAACCGCAACCACATTTTTGACTGGGGTGAGTAGTTTGATGTGTCAGAAAAGAAGTGACTGCGTTAAAAGTCAGTGTATAACATTATGGGTGGTTAGTAACAAATTCAAATATATTAAATGTTTGTGCAATTGTTCGTTTTAGTAGCTAGCGATGTACTATCTAACTTATTCGTTAAATGTGTCACCACCAAAACATTCAGTAAAGTTCTGTGAGGGGAAAAAACTAAACTATAAAAACACGATATGAAAACTGACTGCACTTTAATTGCATGTGTAAATCTTGGATATGGTACAGTAAGCATATGATCAAAGATTTCTCAATGTTTTTAATTCAGTAGAATGGTCCAGTATGTATGTAGACAAAAGCAACATTATTCTGGTCTTAACATGACAAAGGTTATTACCATAAACGGGTTCAGAGCAATAGCAGAAGGCTGTGCAGCCACGCAAATGCACAAAATGATTTCAACATGCAACAAGACGTACGTTTTTCCAGAAAGTCTTTGTGAAGATGCATCAAAGATTGCAGTACAGACCAAGCAATAAAGGCGAAGGCACAAACATCATGTGAGAAAGTCATAAACAGAAGTCTTTGTTCAGAGTATTTGAGGGATACAGAGCTTTATTCCTGAGCCCGTAGACGAATACATGTTAGTGCATGTCCAAATAGAAATAGGTCAGAGTTTTCCACTCACATAAAAGCAAACAAAGCAAGGTTTTATGGAGATGCAAAAAAACAAGCAGCCCTTGATGGCAAGAGACAGGCAGTTGTTTGCAATCTAAGTTGTTTTGTTTCAAAATGGCCTGAGACTGAATGACAAAAGTATCTGTTCCATTGTTCTTTAGCTTTATGAGAATCACTGAAATACAGGACAGGAAGATAATGGTAAAGAATGTGATGCTAATGAACAATTAAATCCCAGAATTGAGTAATTTAGAACCTTAGAACAGGACCAGAGCCAGTTAAGGGAGTTAACCCTTTCAGGACTGTAAGGATTGTACGCACATAATTTGTTATTTTTACACAAAATTCCTCTCAATCTGACAATGAATGTAATGCATACATATCAAAATCATTCCTTATTTATATAAAGTCAGTGACATAACGAGTGGTTTCATACAAATTTGACTGCTCTAGGTTGTTTCAATTGCATTTGGTGTCCATTTAAAAGTATGGGACAAAAAAACCCAGTGGCTTACTGACTGGTGGTTTAATATCTAACAGCTGTT
>JAYJMA010099841.1:0-20987 GCA_036873895.1 Parotocinclus cabessadecuia
AAAACATTGTAGAAATGAAATAAAGCAATCCCTGGGCAAAAACACAATTTAGGGTAACTGGATAACATATTCTTCATTGCAAGAAGTCTCCATCAGACCATTTAGGTATTTATTTTCTAGGAAATAGCACAACCTCTAAATTTTTTCCTATTTTTTTTTATCGTTGCTTTTTGTATTATATACTTTGAATTCAAAAGTGTGTTCTTACAAAATTAAATAACTGTTGCATCTGATCTGGTTGTTATCCGAACACCATATTATATATGGGACTGTAGTGTACAGGTATTGACTAAACTGCTGCAGTGTTTCCCAAACACTGATGTATTTAATATCAACACTGACCACCGCATATTGATTTACTATATTTACTATTTATGGTGGGTAAAATCATATCTCACTGTAGACCGTCCACTGCAGCGATTCAACTGCCGCTCCCAGGATCTCTGGAGCTGTGAAGTGACGGAGCTGACCACGTGCTCCTCCAGTGCAATTTATCCTTTAAAATCTGCAATGGTCCAATTTATGAATTTTTTTAAATCTGACATGCCTAGGTGCCAATTCCTGTATGCAGTGACTGGTGTACACAGTAGAGGGAGGTATAAAGTTTCAGGTAAGTATGACTAGGTTAACACACGTGCAGTGTCTAAAAAAGTTATATGAATACATAACCAAATTAAGTTAATTTCTTAAAGATAAGATTACCCTAATGCACACGAAGATGCTGGATAAAATGAAATAATTAATATATGCATTAATAAAGTTATAATAAAGTTGTCTGTGCTGTATTAGTTAATACTATTAATACTAAGTACTTAGGTGATTCAAAACTATCTGTCCAAGCCATTACTAAGACAGGAAGAATTTTTCGGGAACTCATTTGTCATTTAATTTTTCAATTGGGAAGGTGGTCATGTAGCATATCAAAGACGACCAGAACTGTCTCCGAAATCGATTGCCGTACACAGGTAACCGCAAATTTCTTGCGGTTATTAACGCAGAAAAGTCAAAACATTTGTTCTTCACAGGTAATTGAAGATGGAATTGACAGTTCTGATGTCCGGGGAATGCAGTTGCCGAATCATAGAAACGGACCACGGTACAACAACAGACACCCACAGAAACCAACAGTATCACACAGCAGTGTTGCATCCCTCGTATCCAAATTCAGAGAAACTGGTACTGTAAACTACAAGCCATGTAGTGAAGACTACTAAGTCTGAAGACCACTACCTATGAAGATACCTCAACAGTGGTTTTCCCAGCCTTTGCAGAAGGTCCACGGCGCAGCACTGGACGTGTCCTATGATTTTTGACTCACCCTGTGTCCTGTGACTTCTGGCTCACCTTTTACTTCATATTATGAACATGTTAGCAGGAAATGTGGTTGAAATAACAGATATCACTAATTAAAAGTGATCTATATTCCATCTTGACCAAATTTACCATACTGTGTACTTCAAATGCTGCAAGCGGCCATGAGACTGATTCACTGCTATCATACTATACCTCCATGAGATGCAGATACAAATAGGATTTAAAAAATACAGTTAGTTACTACAGCAGTAGGGATCAATTTTCCATCCCAAGTAATGTTTCAATGAAATTGGCTGTGTATGTTTGGAAACCAAAAGCATTTTGTCTGACTGTGTCGTTATGATGTTTGTCTTATCAGAACTGAGGATTTCTTCTTCCCAGTGGTAAGACGCCAACAGTATTAGACATTAAATACATTTCAGGTAGGATTGCCAGTTGCTGATATGGCAAAGAGCAAAGGTTAAGAAGTTTAAAAAGTAATCATTAGGAAATGATCTACTCTGGATCATTACGTACTCAGAATGCATGTCATGCTTCATATTTTGTATTATTTTGTAAAATATCAGATTCTGCTAAAGCTCAAAAAGTAGTTTTGTGGGCAACACTCCATTTCTTTGTAACGTTTGTGTGCTGTGCTACTCCTGCCTTTGCTACGACAGTTCACCGCAGGTGCTCCCTGAATATTTATGTACACTTGTCTGTTATATAAGTTCTGTGATGTCTTTGTAAGATGTGACAGAACAGCGAGTTATTGCTGTTGGAAAGAGAAGAGGACGAAATCCTCTGAATATTTCATCCCTTTATGATCTAAGCACAGGTTGTTTGCAGGTCATGTCCTCAAAGCTCTATATAAACTCCCCAAATGCACATGGACTTCTTGCACATACGCAGCTCTTGAGCCACATGAGAATTACATTCTGTACACCACACTCAGCTTCATTATATTGAGCTTATTTTCAGGCTGTATATCTGGTGAAGAACTATTTAGCAAGAATGAATTTCAGCATGTTCGATTGCAGTATAATCTTTCAAGAATTGTACTGGTTGAACACGAGTCTTTATAATATGTATCAAGGTTCCACAGCGCAAATCCAAAAATGTACTGATGGCATGTTCGGACTATGTTTGCTGTCTGCGTCCATGTTCCTTCATTGTAGCTTGCTTTAGTATGGCTAAATAAACAATGGACAACTTGCAAGTTCCATTTGTTTGTGTCCCTTGTGTTGAAAGCAGGATATAACAGTACTGCACTATTTGCAAAACTACAAACACGACATATCACTGGTCATTTTATTATGACCACCTCCTGTTTTCTGCACTCATTTTTCATTTTAAGTTGATCAGTTCCACTTAAGATAAATCAGATAAATTCACATTGTAGTTGTACAATTACAGACTGCGGTCCGTCTGTTTCTCTCCATACTTTGTTATTCTTCTTTTATCTGTTCTGTGATGGGCAGGACCCCCACACATCAGGTCCTGTTTGGGTGATGGCGCATTCTCAGCACTGCAGTAATATTCATGTGGTGGTAGGGGGTGTGTTAGTGTGTGTTTTGCAGGATCAGACACAGCAGTGCTGCTGGAGTATTTAAACACTGTATTCACTTACTGTTCACTCTATTAGACTCATCTACCCCATAGCTCCAGCTTGTAGCTCATTTCTTGTTGCACAATTTGCGCTCAATTTTCAGAAGATGCTGCCTACTGGATGCTGGTGGCTGGACGTTTTTGGTTAGTGGACTATTTTCAGTCTAGCAGGGACACTGAGGTATTTAAAGACTCCAGCAGCACTGTTGTGTCTGATCCATTCATATTAGCACAACACACACTGGCACACCACCCCCAAGTCAGTGTCACTGTAGTGCTGAGAATGATGCAACGTCCTGACATTTGGTGATCCTGTGAGGATCCTGACCATTAGAGAACAGAGTCAAGAGAATAACAAAGAATGTGTCAACACAGATGGACTGCACTCTGTAATTGTAGAACTATAAAGTGCACCATGTTAGGTGGAACTGAAAAAATGGAAACAATGCGGTGTAGCTAGTGACGGGTGAGTGTAGGTCTGCAGGTTCCTGTCTTTATTTACTTTCTTTTTCCTATTAATAAGGTATCAAAGAAGACATTATGTATATGGGGTTACACAAGCTAATGATTTAATGATTGATTTTTCTGTGGCTGTGGCTATATGGTCAAAGATTAGTAATCACCAAACAGAATTGGGCAAGCATCCTTAACCAGAGTGTCAGATCAGCCCCTCTACCCCCAACACCATGTTCAAAGTCGCTTAAATCATCTTTCTACCCTATTCTGATGCCAGGTATAAACTTCAGCAGGTCAATTTGACCATGTCTACATGCCTGAGTGCATTGAGTTGGTGCCATGTGATTGGCTGATTAGATATGCGTTAACAAGCAGTTGAAGACGTGTAGCTCATAAAGTGGCAATTGTTCTGTCTGCATTTTCTTTGTATAATTACTGGGTGGGGCGGAGAAATTCTCTGTATTAAGTTTATGCTCTGTAGTTGCTGCTGTTTTCAGAGATTTTACCATCAGTCATTAATTTATTCAGTATTCAGTATCGTTATTTTCCTTTACATTTATAGTTAATTATGCGTGTTGCCGTGTATATTGTTATCTGATTTTATTCTTATTATCTATTATTATTATTATTCCACCTGATTTTCGGTCGGTCTCAGACCCACACCTGACCAGAACACACCCTCTACAGAAGCTGCATTTACTGTATATGTATATATGAGTAGGTTACTATGGCGTACTATATTGCAGTAATGTATGTTTTATTAAACATCTACATTTGTTGTATGTGTCAAACAAAAAGGTGGTAACTTTTTCTAAGTCATAAAAAAGGCAAGCATTTTTATAGTAGCCTTGGTGGCTCAGTAAATAGAGGTAACTTTTAAACATGGCAGTGACATAGGGCCTGACTAAATGGGGAAGGGCATCCAACATAAAATTTGCGCCAAATATAATATACAGTGAACCAATGTGGCAACTTCTTAGAGGAGCAGCTGACAAAAGGATTGTCATCACAGACATGGTTATGATGGAGCAGGGAATGGTTAGTGGGCCTGAAATAAGCAGTATATTATCAAACCAATTAATTACTCATGCTGGTGAGTAAACCTTTGGATTATCTTCCCCCTAAAATCAGTTCTTGCTAAATGACTAGACAGATCAGTTGAGGTTTCTACTTTGTTGTTGACTGAAATGCAAATCGCTTCACCCTGCTTTCCCACTGGGTTCTAATGCTCTCTGCTGGAGCTCCTGATTTATGAATGAATGGTTAAACAACCTCCAGAGATTTCAGTGTCACACTAAGAGTATTTTAGACACTACGACCATACCAAGGACAGCACTTAAGCTGGCTGTACAGCCCTCATTTCTACTAACCTGTCAAAAATAGTCTTTGGGCGTCAGGGTGATGTTCTTAAAAACGAGATTGTATTGCTAGTCGTGAAACAGTAACATTCCTATAACACGGCTTTGACAAACAATCGATCATTAATCCCATTCAGCTACAGTATCTCACTAAAGTAAGTACACCCCCCACTTTTTTGTAACTGTTTTATTACATATTTTCATGGGACAACACCGAAAATATGACACGTTGATACAATGTAAAGTAGTCAGTCTGCAACTTGTATTACAGTGTAAATTTACTGTGCCCTCAAAATAACTCAACATACAGTCATTAATTCTCTAAACCGCTGGCAACAAAAGTGAGTACACCTCTGAGTGAAAATGGCCAAATTATGCCCAATTAGCCATTTTTCCTGCCTGGTATCATGTGTCTTGTTAGTGTTAAGGTGTGAATGGGGAGCAGGAGTGTTAAATTTGGTGGTATCGCTCTCATACAACCCACTGAGTATCAGAAAAAAAAGAACTGTTTCTCTACATAAAGATGGCCAAGACTATAATAAGGTTGCAAACACCCTGAAAGTGAGCTACAGCATGGTGGCCAAGACCATACAGCGTTTTAACAGACCAGGTTCCACTCAGAACTGACCTCGCCATGGTCGATCAAAAAAGGTGAGCGCATGTGCAATGCAATGCAGAGGTTGGCTTTTGAAAATGGATGTAGAAGTACTACCCGCATTGCTGCAGAGGTTAAAGGGGTGGGGGGTCCGCCTATCAGCCTATCAGTGCCTACCATATGCTGCGCACTGTATGAAATTGGTCTGTAGGGCTGTAGCCTCTTCTAAAAATGATGCACAAGAAATCTCACAAATAGTTGTGAGATAGACTAAATACATGGATTACTGGAACCATGTCCTGTGATCTGATGGGACCAAGAAGCTTATTTGGTTCAGATGGTATCAAGCATGTGTTCCAACAGGAGAACGACCCCAAACACAACTCCAAGACTACCACTGCCTTGATAAAGAACTGAGGGTAAAGGTCAAGCATGTCTCCAGACCTCCAGCATGTCTCCCTGTTGAGCATCTGTGGGGCATTCTCAAACAAAAGGTGGAGAGAAGTCTCTAACATCCACCAGCTCTGTGATGTCATCGTGGAGGAGTGGAAGAGGATTCTTGTGGAAACCTGTGAAGTTGTAGTAAACGCCATGCTCAAGAAAGAAATGACACTTTTGGCACAATTTGGCCATTTTCACTTAGGGATGTAGTTACTTTTGTTGCTGGAGGTTTAGACATTATTGGCTTTATGTTGAGTTATTTTGAGGGCACAGTAGGTAGTGCACATTTGCCTGCAGACAGGATGAACATGAATGACATTTCATGTTTTGTCTGGTCATCTTATTTCCTTTTTGCTATAAACATCCATTCCTGCATTCCAGGCCTGCGACACATTTCGAAAAAAAGATGGGAAGGACAATTTATGTTTGAAGATGTAGAAGCAACCTAAATGTGATTTCAAACAGGTGATGTCAAAATGTGATTGTACTGATGATTTGTTACAAAAGCAATATCCACACAATTTTATTTTCTTTGAGAAAAAAAGCACAGCAAAAGACAATAATAAAATTGGTTAAAATCATTTTTGCATATATTTTCTTCTACAGTTCAAAATATAATTAATTAAATCAAGGAACTGAGAGCAATGCCAGTGCCTAACGACCAAGAGCACAAGCCTAAACCAACTTGAGCTCCAATCCCACAGATAACCGTTACTCATCAATAGCTGATATAATCCCATGAGCAAGGGATTACTTTATCAAGCACTACAATACAGGAGTTACATTCAGAAATGCCACATACAATATTATTGTGCAAAAATACTTTTGTTAGCCATATCCAAAAGAATCAGGATTCCAGTGTTTTTTTTTTTTTGAAGAAATGGACACCCATGTGCTCCAGACCAAAGACAAACGGAATCATCCAGACTTTTATGAGCAACCATAAGCCAGGGTGTGTCATGGTATGGCGCTGTGTCAGTGCATTTAGTAAAGATCACTTACACTTCTGTGATGGAAGCATTAATACAGAAAAGTACACTCATAGTTTAGAGCAACGTATGCTCGAGGGACGCCCATGCATTTTACAACTAAAAAATGCAAAACCACATGCTATACACATAACCAAGGCATGACTGTCAAAGAAGAGGGTACGGGAACTAGACTGACCTACCTGCAGCCCTGACCTGTCCCCAATACAGAATGTATGGAGAATATTGAAACAACACACAACTTACAACCATGACCAAATTCTGTTGCACATCTTAAGAAATGGATATTTACTAATAAATTAAATAAAGTCAGCAGATAAAACGTAAATATATCAGGTCCATAATGCCTGCGATGACATAAAAATCAAAGTAAATGTCACTGCACTTTTCTTTTATTTGCAGTTATCATAACACCCCAACCTTTCTGATTTGGGGTTGTAAGTAATCAAACATACAGAAGAAATCCAAATTATTAATGCCTGATAAATTATATGTGACCAAGATTTGGGAGATAAAAAGATTCATACTGGGCTGATTCCACATGTGCCCAAACAGCTCGGAAAATTACACAAGACTGCTTTCAGGCTTCAAAGAAATATACAATCTACACAATCAGAGCGTTTTCTTAAAGATTCTCAATGCCTATGTTTATGATGCAAATTATACTATCTCTCGTTTTGTCATACTTTCCTCACAATCGCTAAATTACAACGTCTCCGTTCCCTGTTTGTGTCTCTAACTAAAAGCTTCACATGATTACACCCTGG
The DNA here is from genome assembly GCA_036873895.1 of Parotocinclus cabessadecuia. NCBI lineage: Eukaryota > Metazoa > Chordata > Actinopteri > Siluriformes > Loricariidae > Parotocinclus > Parotocinclus cabessadecuia. Next base: position 7,508 of record JAYJMA010099841.1, read on the forward strand.
AACTGTAGGTTTGCTTAAGACCTATCGGTGGGATTAGAGAACAGCAATCTCACCTAAGCAGGCCTCACTCACCCTCTGTTATTAAGCCATATTTGACAGTCGACTATACAGTAATGTCTCTTTTGTTGTGTACATACAAATTATCAACTCATCCAGTGCTCATAAACAGTGCTTAATTCCATAGACTGTCATAAGTGTGGCCAGCACCGAGAGTAAGAAAAGAAAATGACTCCACATTTTGTTTCAAATTCGTCATTGTTATAACCAATAGTGCAGCATAATATTTTTATATCTAAAATAATTATTTTAAGCATAGTCTGAACACACACGCATAATAATAACAATAATAATATTAGAATAACAAGAGTTGCGTGCAATCTTAAAATGTACCTCTACGCAAGAGTTACAAAGCAACGCAAATGACTATTTATGCGTTCGTTTTATTGCAATGTTAGCCAATAAATATACGTGCTTTATCGCAGGCATGGGATTATTTTCCAAGAATGATTAGGTAGTTTGTACCGACAACAATCAAGCTTGTATTTCACTAATACTTGATCAGATCATTTAGTATATCATTTATAAGGACTTAATGGTACTGTTAGCTGGAGCAAGAAAGGGTCAAGGGTCATGCTCAAGGGCCAAACAGTGGCATCTTGGCAGAACCAGGATTTGAACTTACATCCTTCCAATTGAGTCACATACTATTTAAACAGTGTGATGTAGACTGATTAGTGTTTTGTTCAAATGTCACTATTACACTGGTAGTCCAAATAACTATACAAAATTTCAGATAATCTGCTGCCCTGTATATGTTATGCATTGCTGAACAAAAAATTTTACGTACTTAGGGTAATAAACAAGTTTGCTTAAAGTTATGGCATTTACAAACTAACTCGGTGCTAACTTAGAATTTCAGACCAACCAACAACTTAAAAGCATATTAAAAACTGTCAAATAAAACTGACATTTCCATTCCCAAGCCACAGCCCTCATTTTTGTCAAAATTTCTGTTTAATCTGTCAAATCAATTTAAGAGGGAGATTGTTGTGCTAAAGTTTGCTCGGATGTAAACTTTGTAAACGGCTTGGTGTTATTGAGGTTGGTGGTGATCTATGGCAGCATTTAAGAAATGGCGCTCCGAGTACAGAAACTGCACTGGAAGAGCATAAGCCAGTCGGGACATTGCCACACTGTGAAACCTGCAAAAACTAATGAACGGTGGATTTAAGGAGCACCAGAAAAGAAAGCAACTTATTTTGATGATTTTTTAGTAACACTAATAATATAAATATGTTGCAATGAACATTAGGTGTTTTATATTTAAGACCCAGATTGTCATTGCATAGAGAGATGCCTGCCATAGGATCGAAATACCTGAATGCCAAATTTTTACATCTTGTTATGGCATGAAAAAACTAGGACCAAACATCGGTATCTTTGCTGGTCCTTTTTGGTTCTTTTTTATGTGGTAATTGTTCGATTACAATACAGTTAAGTTCCTGGTAAGCCTCATCAACTTTTTATAGATGCAAGGCATTTTTCTAAAATATCAAAGTCACTAAGCTCAAAATTAGAGAAACTACAGTATATAAACCTAAAACAATTCCATGCATCATGTCACCTTATTTCTAAGCAGACCACACACATTATTAGTGTACTAGCACAGTTAAATACATACAGTGCAGGCTTATGTTGTTTGTTCTTGCATTAATAAATTGAGGCAATGTGGCGAGTGTTTAACACGGTTGCCTTACAGGCTCATTGTTCCCCGGTTTGATCCAGACAGAAGTTGAACTCTGTCTATGTGGAGTTTGCTTGTCCTCCCTGTGTCCATGTAGATTTACTCTAGATATGCATCGGGATAACTGGGTGCTCTAAATCGGCCCAGTGTGAATGTGTATGACAAGTATCAATGTTCCTGTCACAAGCAGACGCTGATACGATATTACATTTACATGTACATTTACATTTAGGGCATTTAGTAGACGCTTTTATCCAGAGCGACTTACAACTGATACAGTTTTACAATTCAAGCAATGGTGGGTTAAGGGCCTTGCTTAAGGACCCAACTGTGGCAACTTGGCAGAGATGGGATTTGAACCCTGAACCATCAGGTCCATCAGGTCCAGAGTCCAGTACCTTAACCGCTAGGCTACCGCATATTTCACTGACCTTTTTTGTATTTTCAATAATTCTCTCTCTCTCTCTCTCTCTAACTGTCTTTCTGTGCCAAGGAGGTGCTGGATTGTCTTTCTATCAGCCGTGTGTCAGAGATAAGCTCGGTGATTAATGGTGATTTTTATGACTCTCTGCTAATGATCTCAGTTAAGGAGCGACAACAGACCAACGTTTTCATGTTCCAGTGCGACTCTGTGAGGGTATGCCATCACCACTCACACACACACACTCACACACACACACACACACACACACACACACTCACACACACACACTCACACACACACACAAGGTTTATTGTGATAGCTCTTTTTTACATTTTTGTCTTGTGTTTTTTAACTTTGAACTGTGTTAACTGAGTGTATTAAATTTGTACATGCAATAATGTCATTAATGTTTGAAGGCATCAAATTCTACTCCTGGAGATTAATTAATTAATTATTTCCCTTTTTCTTTCTTTCTTTCTTTCTTTCTTTCTTTCTCTCTTTCTCTCTTTCTCTCTTTCTCTCTCTCTTTCTCTCTCTCTTTCTCTCTCTCTCTCTCTCTCTCTTTCTTTCAAGACATGCCTACATGCCTATGGGAACATGGTTACACCCTGTGGAGTTCAATAAATACATTTGTATCAGATGGCTTAATAAACAAAATGCATGTGACAACAAAAACAATAACGCACAACATACAGTTATGTCTGAGACAGATATGTAAATAATCATAGGTGCAGTCTGTGAAAAACAGCAAACAGTCAGGACAGCCCATACATACCACCAGTAGAGAGGGTCTACCAACAAGCACAAGCGGCTCCCACAGTTACATTGTCCATCATCCAGATGCAGGCGGCAGCTTCAATACACTACCTTATCTCTGCCCAGACAATTTCCAGGTGCTTATAGCTGAAGGAAATTTGTTGTCACAGCACCCGTTACATGTCCTGTCATTTCACTCTGTTCTGCTTACTTAGACATATATAATCTTTACATTCAAACATATACAGTAAATTCAATTCCAACAACTCCTTCTTGGTGAGTTTTTCTGTCAAAGCAGTGTATACCTCCACGATGCACACTGTGAACTAAAACAAGAACTAAAACAAGAGCAATGACCGGCATCAGAAGGTTCTCATAAATCAGCAGCATCTCATGTAAAACCTGGTAACTGGTGAAAAGCACCACCACTGGACTCTTGAGAAGTGAAGTATGAAGATCATAAATGTGAAAACACTCTATTTTCTCTATTTTCAGGCAGATTATGTAAAGCGAGATTTGGAGCGATGTCTGCAAAGCAACAACAATGCAAACAAGATCAGGTTCAAGTATTGTACACATTCCCTTTATCAATACTGAATATTCAATTTATATAGATCTGAGACTAGCCAGTGTAAATCTCTCTCACCGACAGGGGGCAACCCAGTCCGAATGTCAAAGAGAGAAAAAGGTCGCCGCCTCCTTCAGAACAAGAAGAGAGTATTTCAGATTATGGTAAATGTAAATATAAACACATAGACATACATGTTTCATGGTGTAAGATTGTTATTTGTGTACAAACTTCAAAAGACTAGTAATAAAAAAACCTCAAACTTAGTCAACAGGCAATTGCAATGATGATTATGTACAAAAGCAGAATGCACAAAAGGCTGAGTCCTAGAGGCCAGAGGAGAGTGTTTTACAACAAATATGCGAGTAAATGATTAAAATGTTTAAAAACAATGTTCCTCAAATAAAGATCAGAAGGGATTTGCATATTTCAGCCATAACATTTTCTGATTTGGCTTGTTTTGCATTGTCTTGTTGAAGAATGGATGTCTCTTGAAAAGATGTAATCTTCAATGTACTTTTCTGCATTAATGCTGCCACCACAGAAGTGTAAATGACCTTTGGAAAGCACTGTCCCCACCCCATACCAGACCCTAGCTTTTGGACTAGTTGCTGATAACGGTTTGGATGGTCCATTTCCGCTTTGGAGGCCATAGTGTCCATTTCTTCTTTAAAAAATGGGATACTTGTGTAATACCTGCTTATGTTCATGTGATTCTATCAGCTGTTGTTGAATGGCAGTTCTGGATGCAGTGGCGTCTGAGGATTCAGAGATTACGGCTCTTCAGTTTAGGCTTGTGCCCTTGCTCTTTACAAACGTCTGGCTGATTCCTTGACTTGTTTAATCATATGAGGCACTTTAGAGGAATAAATATGAAAATCCCTTCTAATCTTCATTTGATGAACATTGTTCATAAACATATAAACATGATTCTCAAGCATTTGATGACACAATCGTTTTTCTTATCTTTTTCAACTTTATTTTATAAGGACATATTCTGTATCATCTCGACTTTCCTGATTTGGGCTTGTATAAAATCCGGTGCAGTCCTACAATACTACAATGCACTGGACAAGGGTTGTGCCATAATTTATCTAGTTATTTATTTGTCACTTCAACCCTAACAGCTATTCATTACAGGAGCAATATTATATCAATCATCAGACACATGCATACTAGTGACCATGCTAACCACTTGCACCACCGTACCATCGTGTATTAATATTGTTGTCTAGCTTTTGTCTAGTCCAAAAACACTGTGGAAATCGGAGATTTCTGTTTAGTGAGCAGGGTGTAGGGTGGTATGAAATATGGTTCGGGACACATTAGGTATTTACACAATAAGGAAAGAAAACGAAAGGTCACTGATTCTGTTGTGCAGATGGAAGTCCTGTTCTGACTTCGACCAGCAGACAAGAGCCTTTTTTCATAGAAGACACGCCACCCCCCCCTATTAAAGAAATGGTCTCAAGATCTGTCCCTTACACAGAGACAGAGAGGAATGTGGTGAGTCGAGAAAACTGTATGACTCTCAAATGAACACAACACTTTACAGCAACACTCCAGGTTACGCTAACGCAGATTTTTAGTATAAAGTGACCTACCATTCCCAAATATTTCATTAACACTCAGATACACCCACTACGTTATATGGACACAAACCATCACATACACTGGGTTGACACACTAGGGCTATATGGAACACAGTGCACATCACTGAGCAACCTGCAGGAAGTTCAACCTGTCTGGGGATGATGTCATGTGTGACATTGTGATGAGGTTGTGTTGTTGTGTGCAGGACATCCTGAATCACCTGATAAATGACATTGAGGAGTTTGTGGAGGTAGTAGCTGCAGTACCAATAAAAGACAAAAAGAAAAAGAAGAAGAAAAAACAGAAAGGTAACAATTTAGATCAATAAGACGACCTAAAGAAACAGTGTTACCCTGCCTTTTTATAAAGCAGTTAGTTCCAGCCTTATGAACGAGTTCACACCGAAATGTATCACTCTGCTGATGCATTGCCAAGTAACAACAAGCTTTATGCCCCCAAACATAGACTGCTGACATAAATTAGGGGATACTATCTTATAATTAAATATCCAATATCCCCTGATTTATGTGTGCGGTGTATACGCAAAAATGTAATAACTCAATTCTTTTGTCTAACTTAGAATTACATTATTTGTAGTTTATTTTTGTTTTTCTTCCCCTTCCCCCTTTTACCCTTTTTATTTCAATGAATGTTACTTGATAGTGATTTGTAAACCTTTTGTAGCATACTGAGTTACACAAGGTTAGGGAATTGTTACCATACCATTGTAGACCTACAGTACTTGTCATTATTAAAGCAAGTCAGGACGTCTTCGATTCATATTGTTGTAAAAAATTCCATTGTACTGTATAAATGCAACAGAACACTCGCAGTCATGTGTCTTGTGAATAACATCACGACTGTGATTATCTACGGCACTCGCCTACAACCAAATCACAGCCTTAATGTTATTCACGTAACATGCTCCCCGTTTCATGTTCTACTGCTTAAGTAACACGGGTGCGTGTGTGTGTGTGTGTGTGTGTGTGTGTGTGTGTGTGTAGCTGTACAGGGCTTACCTTCAGCAGAGGAGTTTTCAGTTTGCCTGCAGAAAATAAAAATGTCCTTTAACTTGCTGGTGAGATACACTTAACAAATATAATGTATATATACAGTAAACACACAATTTACACACATACACACTTACACACAACTATATATAAATGCAAACTCTAAACACCCTATTGCACACCCACACATAAGCTACACAACCAAAAAATAGTGCATACACATCTGTACGCATTGCTGCATATACACACAATAAACACACAAATGATAAACTGCACACCGATGATAATCTATACACACACAACCTGAAAACACATTCTACAAACTACTGCCTGTATACACACAATAAATTATACAAGCGCAGCAAACTATACACACTCATTCTATGTACTGCTGCGTAAACACACAAACTACACACATGGGAAAGTACACATACCCAGCAAAATACACAAAATCTACATACATGATATAGTATCACACACAATTAAACACACGCAAAATCACACACAACCAACACAGTGCACACTATACACACATGTTAAAGTGCAACTACACACACATGATAAAGCAGACACACAACACAGATGATCAAGTAATCACAAACTACACACACATGATAAAGCAGACCCACAACACACATGATCAAGTAATCACAAACTACACACACAAGATAAAGTAATTGCAAATTACACATCATAAAGCAGACCCACTCTGGTATTGTTTCTCCTTAGGCTGTGTTAAAGGATCAGATTAAAGATCCCAGTGCTGCTGAACTCACACACTGTCTATTCAACATCCTGGAACTGGTAACCACACACACACATACATACACACACATACATTAATACACATAGATGCCACACCTACACCTAACCTTAACCTCAGCAACCTTGGGGCTGTGCTGCCACAGAGATTAGGATAATGTGGCTTGTGGTCTGGAAGATGCTGGGCTCAAATCCCACCTCTGGCAAGCTACCCCTGTTGGGCCCGTGAGCAAGGCCCTTAACCATCTTGTCCACATAATATTGTTTAAACCTGACACTACGTACCGCCCACATGATAAACATTTTCTTGGGAACTTTCTAAAGAAATAATGATTACTGTAGCTAATTAATACTACACCTGACACTAAGCTTAATCTTAACCAGAACGTAAACCAAAAGTTTTAACTAAAGAAAAAAAAGCTTCTGGGAACCTGTAAAATGACAAAACACACACACACACACACACACCTACCTATATTCCTATAAGAAGTAATAAATGAGTTTATTCATGTACTTTATGACTGTGTCATTGTGCTTAGAAACAGTTATTTATTAGGTGTGTGTATGTACGTAGGTTGTGAGTCGTTGTCCAGAAGGCCTCTCAGCGACTATAATTGCCCCACTATTAGAACCAGAGTGCGTGCGATTCCTCAGTGAAGAGACAACAGAGCAGGAAGACGAACTGTGGCAATCACTCGGAGATGCCTGGAACATCCCCAGGTACCTTCATCACTAACTTTATCACACTTATTATCACTATCATGTGTTGCCAAGTCAGTTTGGCAGAAGATTGGTGACATTTTTCACTCCTTTAGTGACATGGAGATAAATGTTTTGAACAGCTGTCAGAGACTGTCCTTTTCTCAGTATGCCTCTTCATCTCTTATTATGTCAAAAAAGCAGTTTGGCTAAAAACATCACTAGAGCCTAAATTAGTTACGCCCGAGTCGATTTTCCCACCAAAGTATTTGTTATGAATTCTCAATTCTGATCAACTCTGTTCCAGATTTGTTCTAAAAGTTTCGTCATTTTTATCTGATCTGTAAACAACAAAATAGTGTGATCTGTAAATGATCATAATGGACAAATAAAGATGTAAATTAGCAAGTGATGTCCCTGCTAGAATCAATAACATCACCATTGCCTTTTTGACTAACTAATGACAATTCTAGAACTAATATTTATCATCATCACCCTCACCTTCATCACAATGAACAACATTTGATGTTATCCATTTTAGTACTCAGTGGCCAGAGGATGATGAAGATATTCCAATATTCACCCCTGTATTTAATGATGGTTGGCAGCCACCTGAGATCTCAACCTCTCCGAGTAAACCCATTAATCGCCATAACAGTCAGCAGTCGAACAGGAGCCAGGTACTCACACACACACACGCACACACACACACACACACACACACACACACACACACACACACACACTGCTGTATTCCAAGAATAGGGATCTTTTAAAAAGTTGTTGATGTTCATTAGGTTGAATAGGGTTAGCAGCTATCTCTAGAGAGTTTGGACGCACCAATCCACAGTTAGCCAATTAGTGCTTATCAATGAACAGTTATTGTAATCCTCCCGCAAGTGTGGTTGATCAGCAAATATAACTCCATGAGAAATGTATGGAAGAGTCAGTAAGGACACAACGAAGCTTGAGGTAACTCTACCTTTATCAATGGTGTGCATGGAAAGGTTGCAATGAGAAAACCACTGCTCTCCAAAATGAACACTGCTGCCCATTTGCAGTTCGGTAAGGATCACAAGCGCAAGGAAAATCTATTTTGTTTTATAGTTTAGTTTATTTGTTCTATTACTCATTTAAATTTTATTATTAATTTGTTATTGATTTATTAACCAAATTTTGCTATAATTTAATATACTTTTAGTATTTATTTAATTAACATCTAGGCTACCCATAGAGGATGGGTCCCCTGTTGAGTCTTGGTCCTCCTGAGGTTTGTTCCTACCATTTTAAGGAGTTTTTCCTTGTCACTGTCGCCCTGGGCTTGCTCAACTTGGGATTGGCCTTTTAAGATACATAATATTGTAAAGCAGCTTTGAGACCATTGTAAAAAGCGCTATAGGAATAAAATTGAATTGAATTGAATTGAAAAGAAGTTCATCTTAGGAGGCCCACCAACATCCATGGATGGCAGAATAGGAACGAAGGGCAAAGGTTCACATACTTTAAATAATTAATACTTAATTAAATGTATTTATCTGCTTTTCTTAAGCCAGATTTTAGAATTTGTGATGTAATCTAATGTTTTATATATATATATATTCCACTGTATGTCAACATATACTCAGACTGCCGGCATCACCACTGAACTGTTTAAGGGCTGAACTGTTAGTAGGTCATGCTGATGCATGATGCTGTGATATAAAACGCTGCAGCAGTAATTTGACTTTTTATTCTTGCGACTTAAATATAGTGTGTATGTTTGCATAGGGAATAAACTGTTTTATTTGTGTTACAGAACTCCAGATCCTGGCAAATACCACAATCTCTAGATACAAGGTAACAATGTAGGACATTCAGATCTCGAGGTAATCATATTCTCTCTGACTCAGTGTGAGAGTGATTCTCTGTGACCTAGTGTGTGTGTGTGTGTGTGTGTATGTGTGTGTAGTGAGAAGTTACCAGTGAGCTGCATGCGTGTGCTGCAAAATTTCAGAGGGAGGAACGAGCGAGAGCTAAGTGTAACGAAGGGTGAGATACTGGAGGTGAGACTCTGTTTAATACGTGGGTTTATACAATAACCACAATTAGTGATGCACAGCAGAGGATAAATGTAGTTTTCTTTACTTGAGTATTTCCATTTTGGCTGACTTTCCACCTTAACTTAAATACAAATTTCAAAGTCAAATATCTTACATTTTACTCCATTACATGATGTAAAATGTACTGCTCACAAAAATCAGTGAATGAAATATCCCCATTGAAATATCCCCTCATGTTTGTGAGCAGTGTACATCATTGCTTTTGGCTTATGTGTGCATGAAATGTAAGAATTTCACAAATGAAAGAAGCAAGCATCAAGCACACCAATCAGGATATAGGGTATAGTTTGTTTTGAACTTGTTTAGATTTAATCCTCTTGCTTAGGACTAATGACATTCTGTTAAAAGATTCGCACACCAAGAGTCTTCACCTAAAATAGTCGCTTAAGCAAAGAGACATTAGAACCATAATAAATATCTGTATTATATTTACACATTACATATTTATTATATATACACTGCTCACTGTTATAGGAATATTTAGTAATATGTTTGATGTATCCCCTCATTTTTGTGAGCAGTATATATTTGCATTTGATCCTTTTAAAGGCATATACTTTTGTACTTGTACAAGCGCTCTGAAGGCTGTAGGGAAAACGTCTACTTTTTACCAGAGTAATATTTTACAAAAAGGACATAAAACAATCTGCAGACCACCAGGGGTTCTACTGTCTTACTACTGTGTGTGTGTGTGTAGCTCTTGGACATATCTAAGCGATGGTGGAAAGTGAGAAATAAGCAGGGTAAAGAAGGATTTGTTCCAAATAATGTCCTTAAGTCCACTGAGATTGACGACACACAGGTAAGATACACAAATACTGTACTCACTCACATAAACACACACACAAACACACACACACACTCACGTAATCACACAAATTACTGTGACTTAGGACGTTTTACTTTTAAGAAGACAAGAACAACACAGCAACACAGCTCTTCATGATTCACCCAATCAAAACTCAATGCCACTATTATCATAATCACTAATGTGTTTTGTCCAGGAGGAGATGGAGTTTAACCCAGCCCTGCACAGGAAGTCCAGACCAGAAGAAGTGAAGGCATGGCTGGAGCACCAAGGCTTCAGCAAGATGTGAGATCATAAAAACTGAAATCTTAAATTCCACCACAGATCAATTACACAACTCTAATCTTACCTTTAATCCACTGCACTAAACAATAAAATACAATACAATACAATACACCTGTTCTAACTTGACTCCACTAAGCTACTCATCTCTACTAATACAAGTCTACCTTTAATCACCTTTATTATACTCTATTAAACACTGTTATGCATGTAAGTTCAACAACTATGAGCTTTAACAATTTTACCAATTGTAACAAATTATAAGTGGTAGAATTAAGTAAAAAATCTGGACGTTGTAAACAGCTGATCAAATGTTAAAAAGGTTGTGTATTTTAACTGCTTTAAATATTATTTAGATTACGTTAAGTCATACGTTGCTTTTCTGTTTACATATTTTTCTTTCAATTATTGTCATGAATATGGATTTACTTTGCATTAACTACAGTATGTGCATAAGTAGGAAGTTTGCTAAGTTCTGCTTAGTATTACAAGCGCCGCACCGCCTTGACCTCCATATACCTAGAGTATATGTAGAGTGCTGAACGTTTGAGAGATGATCGTCTGTGACTCCCTACTAGCAGCGCCCTCACTGGATTTATCTACTCAAAGGATAACGTTTACATTTAAGGCATTTAGCAGATGCCCTTATCCAGAGCGACTTACAATTCATACAGTTTTACAATCCAAGCAATTATTATGGGATAAGAGCCTTACTCAGGGTCCCTGAGGTGGGATTTGAACCCTGGACCTTCTGCTCCTTATCCACTTGGCCACAACAGTCCACATAGTTAGGATTAGTTACCTACTTTAAAGTGTTCAAAAGGTGATAATGCGTTGCCTGTTTCTTAAAGTGACTTATTCCATCTTGGTTGGGTGCAGCCAGTGAGGTATGTGCATGTTCTATAGTGTGTGTTCATTAAGGTGCTTGTAGCTAAAGACCCGTGGTGCTGTGTACTTCCTGGAGGGTGGTGATAGGCATAGATTAGGTTAGTATAGATTAGGTATTTTGGTAAAAGTAACATGAAAAGAGCGCGTGACTACGGTAACATCAACGACCACGTTCAACACAACAACACTGTTTCAGTTTTCCATTTCACTGATCTCAACTGACCTGTGTCTGTGCCCCTGTCTTCCTCTGGCTCTGTGTTAGCACGGTGAGATGTTTGGGGGGTCTCTGTGGAGCCATGCTGTTAGGGATGAAGCAGGACGAGCTGAAGATTGTTTGTCCTGAAGAAGGACGTCGAGTTTATTATCAACTACAGAATGTTAAATCAGCTCTCGCTGTGAGTACACACACATCCACACACACACACGCACACATGCACAGTTCATACTCACTGCTGATTTATATATGCGTGTGTGTGCAGCTTGCCAGTGACGTGAGACCCCTGGAGTGAGCTCTACCAGAACACACACCACCACAACAAATCCACACATCAGCCTGCCTCTTCACCAAACGTTTACATGTGTATTATACATACGTAATAACAGTAATAAAGCTGCATTAGACTAACGTTAAGTACCTAATTACATACGATCACACGTGATTAAACGTTTTATTAAACGGGTGCATCTGTGACCCTGCCCTTAGCACGGATAATGCCTGAGCTGATCTGTGCAATAAAGAAAGCCAGATTAGATTATCTCAAATTTATTCTGCTTTTACTGACTGTAAGGCTGTACATAGTTTAGTTCTTACTGATCTCCCGTAGCAGTATAGCCCATACTGAGGCAGATCCCTCTTGGTGTAACGTGCAGGCTCTGCTGGTCCATATCCCACGATAAGACTGGATTAGCACCTACTGCAAGGAGAACTCAACTCTTAAGTGGTGAAGAGAGCCCTCGCAAGTCTGAAACACATCTTTTGTAACTCATATGGATGAGCAATGCCTGTCTTATGAAAGATTTCATCAGGATGAAGGACACTTTAAATGTTTATTTTGTGATTTTTTTTAATTAAAAATCATAATTGTGGTTTTGTGACCGAGTACTGTACTTAGTCATTCTTATAAACACTATCATTACGCTTATAACACAGTACTGTACTAACTTCTGAAGACAACATTAGATGTGTTGTTTGAGGAATGCTATAATGACCAGAGACAACATATTGTCGATAAGCAGACTAATTAATTTGTCACTCAGTATTCTTTGTCGCTAATCTTTCATTCCAGGCTTTATGAGCTTTAGTATCGCTTAGTTTTTTCACCCTGTTCACCTTCTGAAAACGTGGTTTCATGGCTGCTACTCGGACTGTATAAGGGTCAAATTGGCATCCTGATGAAGCTTCCAGATGCTGCTGTTGGAAAGTGTATGGGGACGTCATACTAAACACTTGCCACTGTAGCCTATATGCGCTGTTTTCTCCAGTTTAAAACAAAATACTGCTTACAAATGTATTATATTTCCTTGTTGGATTTTTATAAAGAGACCGGAAAATAATTATATATGGTCATTACATAATTGCTAAAACAATGGAAAGTCCCCACCAGGAGCGAGAGAGAGAGAGAGAGAGAGAGACTGTGTGTATGTGTGTGTGCATGTGTGTGTGTGTGTGTGTGTGTGTGTGTGTGTGTGTGTGTGTGTGTGTGCGTGTGTGCGTGTGCGCGCGCGTGTGTGCCCAGGTTTCGGTGAAACGCCAGGATGTGTGTTAGAAAACTTCCCATACAATGTCATTTATCAACCTGAGTTCAGGTCCTGTCTTTTATAAACACTTTTATTCCAAATACATTTTT
>JAYJMA010099864.1:0-20980 GCA_036873895.1 Parotocinclus cabessadecuia
CACACACACACACATATATACACACACACACACACACACAAATATACACACACACACACACACACACACACACATACACACACACATACACACACACATACACAAACACACACACAGTCATGCACACAGGGTCACTTTAGAGCCACCAATTAACCGAATGTTATTAACACGCATGTTTGGACTGTGGGAGGAAACGGGAGTACCCGGAGTAAACCCACGTAGACACGGGGAGGACATACAGACTCCACACAGAAAGGATCCAGGCCTCTCTACCCTGGGTTTGAACCCAGGACCTTCTTGTTGTGATGTAGCGGTGCTACCCACTGAGCCCCCGTGCTGCCCTCAATTTCATCACTCAAACAAACAACTCAGACAAGCGAAGAGTAGGTGTCGTCATGGTGATGAAGATGCGTTAGCGACCGCTGTAGAGGAACCATTAGTTCTGTACTTCAGACATGTAATCATAAAACAAAAAACAAGCATTAGCCGAATTCTCTTCCTTTGCTCCCGTTAATCGCTTCCATTTCTGTCTTGCTCATCATGCGGATTTCTGTCAGCAAATCCACCGGCTTTGAAAACGTTTCATTTACATTTGGAAGATGAAGCTATTTATGGCCATCCAATGGGCCACGGTTTGTCAACCTACCAAACAAGGATTTGGAATGACGAAGAAACAAAGTCAGCACAGCAAATCAAACGTTGTCGGCTCTTAATATATTCACAATAAAAGGGCACTTGAGACACCGAGTGTGTTCACAACACTCACAAAGACGTTTTGTTTGTGACGTAAGTGCTGCGTCTTCAGTAAACAGCACCCGTGGCTGATCCGAGGTTTATTCATTTATCTGTTAAGTCTGACCTTAACCCAAGCTGCTTATGCTGTATAATTCTCCATTTAAATAACATGAATGGCCTCATCTAATTTAAAATCACTAGTAATCACAAATATTACAAATATTTATGTATATTATTTTATGTGAAATAGATCACAGAAATGACATAAACCGATCACATGAATGGTTACACACTGAGCAATCTGATTACTGAGATAAAATCCAGCTCTCCATATATCACTAGATCACTTAATCTGATTCCTAATTGCTGTTTACATGACCACTTGCATAGTCAGATAACTGTAGAACTCCCACTATGATCGGATTATTACGTGCATGTAAACACACACACTTTTTTTTAGGGAATTAGGGTGGCTATTTTAGTGTGATCGTTCACACAGAATCCTTTCTGTCATGGTTTCCAGGTCGAACCACACAGCAGGACCACGAGACAAGCCATGCAGGTAGACAAACACCAATCTCTGCCCCCATAATGGTATTGATATTCCATCACGATTCACATCGAACAAAAAGCAGTCGATATAAATGCTCGGCTTTGCTGTTTGATGAAGCGCTTGTCGTCTCGTCAGCTACTGTTCATGCATTGCAGTGGCCAGTGAGAGATGAGGGCTGAATAAAGAGGGGACTCTGGGAGGCTCTTTACAGTGATGGATCCTAAATTCTGGGTAACCCACGTTAGCTGTTACAGCCCTCTTCTGGACCATAAGAATTTTTTTTTAGGTAATTACGGTCTACGCTCATCTCCAGATCAAGTTCGTCATCTAAAAAACCTTGTCCACCCTGTCAAAGTGCTTGTTTTGTCACATGACAACATGAAAATAAAAACAATGAAACAATGCTTGACTTTGTCCAGCTCGATTTGCACACTGCAACTCTCAAAAGAGCTAAATAGTAAAAAAAAAAAATTAATTCTTGAAAAATAATCAGTACATTTCTTCGTTTGGATAAGTAATCAAACCCATTACTGTAACCATTATGAACTTGCTCAGATACAATCCCTTTCCGGATCACACGCCAGGCTATCCGGCGTCCGTTTGATGCGTCGGTTGTGCACATTCTCAGAAATGTACATGACGAGTGCAGAAGGTGCAATACATGCATAAATGCTAGGGGGCAGTGTAGGCACTGTAACAAAAAAAGCCAGAAAGTTTTGAAGAGAGGTTCTGACCAAGTCCACAGTTACTTATATCTACATTTAAATTATTTGTCGGGCAGCACGGGGCACGGTAGGTAGCACCTCTGCCTTACAGCAAGGTCCCAGGTTCAATCCCAGGGTTGAGCGGTATATTGCGTGTAAATATATATATATATATATATATATAAACAGCTGGCGAGAGATCCTGTGCACTTTTAGGACTCTATACGGAAACATGCAACAATTAAAGTTGGGAAACAAGTCTGAGAACGTTGCGTGTGTACTCGAACGCGTGGTTAAGCAGCAAGTACATCTTTGTTCTTAGATGATGAGCTACTCGGTAATAACCTCTTCATTTTGACAATCTCTCTCCCCATTTTTAGCATATACAACCTGGCCTTCCACTTAGGAATAAAATCATTTATTATATCACCAACTTATAGTCACTAAGCTTCTTCTAAATATAGAACAGACCCAACCCCCACATGCTGACATGTTCTAATTGCAGCATCCTTACAGCAACTTCGATATACCTGCTGTATAGGCAGCTCTTTCACATTCACACTAATCATCAGCTTGTTATCATTATTATGTTTCCACTGTAAAATATTGCTTGGTTAACATTCGACAATTTACATTGACAGCTTTTAGCAGACGCCCTTATCCAGAGCGACCTATAACTCATAAAGTCTTACAATTCAAGCAATTGTGGGTTAAGGGTTTTGCTTAAGGACCCAACTGTGGCAGTTTAGCAGAGGTGGGATTTGAACCCTGGACCATATGGTCCCGAGACCAGTACCTTAACCGCTAGGCCAGCAGTCAGCAGTGTGCCTGGTCAAATTTATTACAAAGAACTCTCCTTCCCATTCTCTCATTCAGTTTGTAAGCACTGGGGGTTTTATGTACTGATCCATCTACAGTCATAACTGTCCCATTTTGTGAAGTGTTAGCCCTCGAATGATTTCACAGTAAAAGTCTTAATCAACAAAAGCCCTTTTATAGTTGAGTAGAATATTAAACCTGTAACAATACACCCTCCAGTAAAACTGAACTGCTTTCTAACAGCAAAAGCTAACAACTCTTTGCAAAACAGTCCAATTGTAATTATCATTGCAAATACGTAACCAGACACACGACGGCACCGAACACCCCCTCGCTTTGGGCACAAACAGCCTCATTATCCAGACAACGCTATCTCTTTGTACAGCCCCAGATTCACTTAAGCTTATTCCAAGCTGAATGAATAACAGCGAAACACAAAGGACAGATTCAGAAGGTACAATTGTGTACAAGCTACAAACTGCGTTGTAAATATGAATATGAAAGTGTTATTGGCCCAAGAAAAATCTCAATAATGTCTGGGATTTTGTCAATAATGGTAATTAGTAGGACTGCACCAATATTGAATTTCATGGGCCGAGATGATAACCGATGTTTAGGACATTATTGTGGAAAATGCTGAAGTAAAAAGCTGATAAATTAACCTTTCTGCGTTTAAAACACATTCACATTATAATCCATGAATGAACTGTTGGTAAAAAAACGAATCATAATTCATTAGCATTAAAATAAAAATAAGTCATAAATCAGACATGGTGATTACTGTAAACCTAAAGGTACGGTACGAATGAAAAAAGAAATGAATGAAAAATGGCTTCACTGCATTTTCTTTTGTTTCTTTCTTTAGAGGAAAGCTAAAGGTTGAGAAACCCCATACATAATAAACAATACAACTGTATAGACAACTAAACATTTGCAACATCTGATATTTAGCTTAATGAGTAACAGCCAAAAGAAGAAAAAGAACGTACAATAATATTTGGTTTTGCTGAGTGTGTTTTTGTGCTGGTACCTGGTCGAGCACGCTAATCTCCTGAAGCTCAGTATGCAGCTAGTGCTTTAGACGCACTCCTTTACAGCTGATCAACCTTCTCTCATAAAGTGAAGCAAGTGCATTCTTACTGCAGTATTATTTACGTCATACTTAGATTTTTTTATATAATTTAATTTTCATGACTATTGATTTAATTTGCATGAACCATGTGTGTAAGTAGGCACTATTTTACGACCTACTTTGGGACACTTCCGACCCAGACACAAGCAGAGATGTGAAATGGAGAAGTCTGCGTTCCCTACAATCACCGTACAGGTTATATTGGTCCTATACTGTGTGACTGTTATTATTAATAATTATTAATAATAATAGGTTACAGTTCTATACCACCTTTCACAGAACCCATGGTCGCTTTACAGGCATAATTGACATATACAAGGACAACGTTACTCACAACCAGAAGTAGAAGAAGAGGAAAAGTAAAGTGAGTATACAGATGATTTTGGTCAAGTTTTAAATTCGGAAAAAGAAGTAGTTGAGCGAAGAGAGAAGAGAAGCGATTTCCAGATCAAGGGGGCGGAAACGCTGAACGAGCGACCCCGCCATAGTTTTCAGCCTGAACCGGAGAACCACTAGAAGTCTGGCAGCGGATGATCTCAAATTACGGGCGGGACTATAGAATTTTAGGAGGTCAGGTAGACAGCCAGGTTCTAGACCATGAGTGCCTTAACGTTAAGGAGTAGAATTTTATAACGTATACACATGTTGACAGGCAGCCAATGAAGCCTCCCCAGAAATGATATGATGTGCTCAGAATTTGTTTGTGTTAGGATCGGCGCAGCAGAATTTTTAACTACTTGTAGGAGACGTGGTGACTTGGAGGGGGGGCCAGCGACCCGGCAGCAGTAGAGGATGATAGCTTAATTTGTTCTTTTAACTACAGTACCATAGTGCTGTGCATTTTTGGAGGGAGGTGTTGCTGTGTAAACGTTCCATACCCTTATAGCCTTTATATTTACATTACGGAGACTAAGACTACATGTCCATAGTCATTTCTGGTATACGACCTGTTCAGTCAACGAGCGTTACTTTTAGTCACCTGTACTGCTTTGAGTTGAATGACTAAAAGTAGAATGGACACCCCCAAATGTCCTCAGCTATGATGTAAGACTTTTTAGAAGACAGAGATCCGAGAGCACTGTTCGTGTTCGCTGCATCAGTTTTTTTCCCCAGCACAATAAATGTCATGTCTCCTGCGAGTTCAGGCCCAAATCTCCACCCACACATACACGCTTGCATTAGCGTTTACACTTATCATGTATAATTTAAATGGCTGACAATCGACTCCTGCTGCCTGCCTAGATTTCTGCAGCGAGTCTTGATCCAGATCACCCACATCACTCTCTCTCTATCTGCTCCTCTATAGTCTCCACAGACACTCAACCAGCTTCACCCAACCATGCCCAGCCAAGCATTCAGAAACTAGAGCTCACAGGAAGTAGGTCAACCCGGCTTGCACTTGGCATAAGGTAATATCAGATGGTGCAACACATTAAAGCAACATTCTGCCATCGACACTCTGTCCAGAGTCAGTGAAATTGAACTACAGCCCATAGCAAATGGAAAAAGCCTAAAGGTTCACCCGGCCGGGCAATAACGTCTGGTTTTCATACGTCAGCGGACCGGAAAAAAAAAATCATGATTAACCCGACGTCCTTAATGTTGATTCAGAGTACGGTGAAAACTTTGCCCTCTGATTAATAGACATCATTCCAAGCAGCCACTGCAATAAAACATTTAAAATGTGCCTATAAAGATGTCAACCACTATTCAAACAAGAGCCCTGCCTGGTACAGGAGCTTCCTTTATAGAAAATAAACCAGTTCTCATTCTACAATCAGAACAGTAGATCAAATAAAGATTGATCCATATATATATATATATATACAGGGCGAATCAAAATTCATAGGACCCCTTTAATTTGCCCAAAACATGGGCGACATCTTGAAAGTCACCATATTGGACACCTTCCTGGCTGCACACAACCTAAGAGGGAATGAGTCCACTTTAAGAATCTAAGAAAAACTGGCAGGTTTTTTTTGTTTTTTTTTGTTCGTTGGACAGTAAATGTATGTGATGCTCAGATGCTTTCGAACATGCAGCGTAGCTCCAGTTGATCCATATTTACATTAACGCCGAATACAACGAAGAGCATCAGCCGAAGCTTGATTCAGTATTTGTTATAATAAGAGCCCTCTTGCTGCTGCTCCGACTGAAACGTTTGCTGACTTGTCGTTCCTAAGACCCATCAATCTACCTCCTGAACTCAGCACGCCTGATGAAACTGGCCTGTGACGTAGCTGGAGCTAATCTTACAGCGGCGATCCTTCCCTTTGAGGACCCTGGAATACCATCAAAGAGAACACACGGGTGCTAAATATAGCTCAGCACCAGTCCGGTGGAAAGAAAGCTGGGACAAACTCAGGGAACGCTGAAACGCAATAACGCAAAGTTCCTGTTTCATGTATTCTGTGTTTAGTCCTGACTACGATAAGCAACCAGCATACAGTCCAGAGCATGAAACTATTCACGTATACATCACGTAATTCAGAAACGTGCGTCACGCCGACTGCGTGTTTCAACTTTGAACGTTCATTTTCAATATCACGTTGTTCTCAGCAACTCTGCTGGCAAGCTACTCCTCTGCTTAGAGATTAAATGCTCGAGATGAGTCAGGCCTCCAATTTAAACATACATCATAAGCTAAGAGCTTTAGTAATTGAAAAACATCATGACTTCCAGATGATTAATCTAATCCTCGCTTTAAAATAAAAAATGATGTTCCTGGTCAGCACTGTAATGTACATTTTTCTGGTTCACCGTTTAGTGTGCTTTTTCTTCACATGAATTTCTTCAGCATTACCAGAGTTAGTTAGTCAGTATGCTACTGCTACATCTTGTTCCCTCTGAAAGAAAGGGGGCGACTGTGGACGAAGAAGCTTCGTTATTTTAACTCGCAACAGGATGAGATTAATGATGCCAATTAGATTACCGAACAAACTCCTTTCCGTACGGGTGATTGGAAGTTGCTGAGGGCAAATGAAAAGATTTCGAGAGGTCTGGCTCCATGTGGTACAACAACAAGAAGGAACTCGTATTTATATAGAGCATTTCACAAACCCAAAGCGTTTACCAGACCAATTAGAAGACATGAGTTCTGAGGAGAGGTTTGATAAACACACCGAGAAGCACAAGAGTGGATGGAACCAAGTAGAGAATTCCAGAAGGAAGGAGCTGCAACGAAGATATGCAGTGATAATTTAACAGATTGCATTTCTAATCAAACCGTTAGTTGCCTTCTTATTTACTACCTCGATCCAGTATAACAGTGATTTTCTCAATATACGACCCCCGCAAGATCAGCACAGATCAGTTACTATTTGTGTGGTGGATCCTTCTGTGCCCTGCAGTGACCCTGACGTAGTGGTGGTGTGTTAGTGTGTGCTGTGCTGATATAATTGGGGTTGGTAGATTGGATAAAAAGAGAGAAGAAAACTTCATCTTCAACGCCATCTTTGTGATCTAGTACTGGATAAACCCAATGTAAGCTTAGCTCTTTTGGCCCAGCCACTCCCATTCCTGCTGTCCCAGTCTAAATAAGGGTTGTCTACCCAACAGCAATGTTTTGTAAACAACGTCACTTACCAGAAAGTCCTGAAAGCATAATTTTCCATCAACATTTCATGAAAATGGTTTCAGCTAGCAACGTTATGCAGATCTCTCTATATGTAATATGCAGGCATTGACTTGAGTGGAATCTGCCGCTTTAATACAGTCATCTAGAAAGCACTAATCAATCTCCCCATGTAAACTGTGTGATTAGGGCTTAACTATGCAGTCAAATTAACTCTGTAGTGAGCATTTGTGAGTCTAGCTTTCTTGAAACCCAAAACAATATAAGCACTGCCTTTGCTTGAATGTCTGAACAGTCTGGCAGCAAGGGCATGAGATACTTCGTTGTTCTGGCCCGTTGAATATCGGTAGCCTATATGATTTGTTTTTCCTGCGAGTACACAGTTTACTGACTGAATGCACGACGAACTATTACTATTACGAAATATTACTAGTGCACACTATTTGCACCTTTAAACTGAAACACAAGTCAATGGCTGGCCGCAAACTGGCAAACAATAAAATTGTCAGGTGACAGAAGTGACAGGTTGGTCAAACGATGCAACGACGACTTTGTCGAAGCATCAGTGTTGGGGAACTAACTCAAAAACGGTAATATATTACTGATTACTCCTTGCTCATTACTTTCTGAATAATGTAATCTCATTCCTCATTACATTACTTTTAAGTTACATTCTAAAATATATGTGAATGAAACGATACTCGAACTAAACCCTCGTACAAATCTGGAAAGTGCAACAAAATACAGACAGTAGGATTTATGTTTTATTTTGGTTAATTAAGGAACCAAATTTAGCAGCAGGTGTAGTATTAAACATTTATAAAATATAGAATTGAACTATTCTTAAAACTCTCCGTACAAGTACACATTTTTAAACAACACAACACTATAGTCCAATATTTTTTTTTTTCTTTTGGCTTGGACATAACTTACACTTGACAGTAATGTTTTTTCAGTCTGTGTTCAGCAAATTCAAAATAGTGAAAATATCTCCACTCATCCTCTGCCATCGTAGCTACACTGTGTTCGCTCAGTGTTACCAAATCCTCAGGAAGGAAAGTCACTATAGGTTTACCTAAAAGTCGCTAGAAGTCACTAAATGACATCATCGCCTAATTTGTATAAGGGTACGTTTGTGTTTAAGAGCAGAATAACATCGTGCGAGAGACAAAAAGTAGGTAAAAATGTTTAGAACTACAAATGTATAATTCTTGTATTGATTCTTGGTTTGTTATTGGTTTGTTGAGTGCTTTGGGACGGGGGAGGGGGAGGGGCTCGTTCAGGACAGTAATTGCAGAACAATATGCGCGTTCACGTCCGAGTCTCCAAAAGTCTCCAACAACACCAGAAAAAGTCGATAGATTTGTCGCTAGTTGTTTTTTTTTTTTTTTTTTTTTTTTTTATTAGCGCGTTACAGAAAACAGTAATCGGATGACTGTAACGCCTTAAATTGTAACTTACCCCCAACGCTGCTAAGCACGCATAGCAGCTTTCTGACAACAGGGCTGGGAAATCTAAAAGCTTTATATTGATAAACAGCGCTGAAGAAAGCACAGCAGATCACACGCAACATACGGCAGAACTTTGTAGTGAATGATCACCTTCTGATTAAAATTGAGCGATTATTGCATGTCTTTTTTGCTATTAGGTCCCGGTACATGTATAATGGATGAGTGTTACATGTCTTATGGTTTTATACAGAGATCAAGCAGGACAAAATGTTTTATTCCTCTCTATGATTTGACATTTATTATTTTCCAAGGAAAATAATAACTAAACTACAGCTTTTAACAGGTCATCACGCAAAACATTCAGATACCAAATTATTTTATTCTGTTCTGTTCTCTACTGTGTAATCTATGCGCCTCATATAGCTGAAGCACACAAACTTTGTCTTTCACAACACTGAGAATAGTTTCCCTATATTATTGCAATCCTGTCTAATTATCTACCGGATTTGCTAGTAAAGTAAACAGCACTCCTCTCACAATAACCATGGGCAGTGACCGTTTCAGGGTGATAAAGACGGTAATATAACTCTGGATCACTTAGGTTGCATAGACTAGTCGACTACAACGTCCGCTAGTGGCCATGGGATGCGGTAGATGCCTGTTCAAATGGGGAAAACAAACAAAACCAAGCAGACAGGAAGACAGTAAAAGGCAGCCTTGTTTAAAACACTGTGCCAATAATTGAAAAGATCTCGGAACGTGTAAACACAACAGTGTTCACAGTGCCATGCTTAATAAAGTAACCTTTAAAAGGCTGGGAAAGTCAAAAGTCACGGGACCCCCTTTTATTTTAGAAACAAATGAGAAAATGACACAGCTGAACATCCCAACAAGTAATGGGTGATTTTGTTATGTTTTAGGCTATGTCCGAAACATGGATGCTTTTCCAATGGGAAGGTGGCCATGTGACATATCGAAGATGGCCAGAATTGTTTTTTGAAATTCCATTCATTGGATATAGAGGGACAGGGCAGTGTGTGGTCCCAAAGCGACCGCTGCCATACTTGTACCAGTGCCACATCACTACCATGTCAGCGCTCAGCATAGTAAGGACCACTATAGAACCAGCACTGACGTGATCTTATTGAGGTAGTGGACTATACTTAGGACAGGCAAATTAAATGGCCAGTTTCAAAGCAATGCTGAAACACGTGCTCGGAAATCCCAACACTATCAAGGATGGGTCTACTGAGATAAATCCAGTGGAAAATACCAAACGAGGAACAGCACTGATCAGATGCTCTACACTCTGACAAGGTAATACCATATGAACTCTGAGAAAATGCTACCGTCACGGTGGCAGTGCGGTACAGTACAGTAAGCGCGTTGCACCTGTCGAATAATTCCAATGGAAAGAGACCAAAACAGGACAGAAACAGCACCAATTACCAGTGACATAACATTTGAGTAGCGGACCATAACCCAAGTGAGTGACACTACACATTTTAAAAAATGGTGACACTCGTCAGGAAGGTGTTCTTTCGGGAGGGAGGATGGACAATGACAGCGCATAGTAACAAAATACATCAATATCTGTTTATCTACCGGGTGGGAGTGCCTAAAAAGACGAGTGGTCTCAGGCTTGGTCACAGCATCATCTCTATAAGGTCCAGTCCAGTTTTTGTGATTGTGATGAACATATCATAAGCACACCGAGCAATCCAATGTCCTGAACAATGACCCAAAGCAAAAGCATCCATGTCATCAGAGCAGCTGTTGGGCAGGTAGAGCTAAGGCATTATTATGATGAACAGCACTGATGGAAACACAGTGCAGATAAATATAGAATCCAGTGCTGCTGTAAACAGTTTACACACACACACACACACACACACACAACACACACCATACTGCACAACTATGAACTCTACCACTTGAAAGATCTCGTTTGGCTTTCTGATAGCAACGTGGTTCTTTCCACATCTGTATCTCAGCACATCTGATTCAAATCTGCTGAGTTTCCCAACCAAGCAAACAACCAAGACCTCCTTTGTGCTTCTGAAGAGTGTTTGGTGGGATCTACTTTGACTGACTGATAGGGTGGAGAGAGAGTAACAAATTGCTTAGCAACTGTATATCTACAGAGTGCACCTACAGGGGTGAATGGGTCTAATCAAAAGGCCAGTGAGTGGAGGTAGGAGAAGGTACTACTCTCATGAACAGTGGTCTCAGGTTTGGAATGAGAATCCTCAGACGGTCCAGATCAATGCAACCTGTTAGTGCCTCGCAACAAACAGTGATAAACAAACGCCAAACTAAACAGATCGGTCCAACGATCTGACAACAATCAATCAGACATTCAGCTTCACCATGCAGGTGTGTGGACATAACTGGGTGAATCCAGACGTTATAGAAGACCGTTCATAAAAATGTAAACACTCACCGGCCCTCTCCGCTTTAAAGTAACGTTCTTCCAGAGCAGGAGGTGAAGCTGATGGAGGAATCCCATGATGTCGGATAAGAATCGCTCCAGTAGAAGTCAGGTGAACCCAGAGAACATCTGCGCTCTCTCCCTCTCTGGACTACAGTTCCATATTTACTGATCACCGAACGGACGAAGCTCCGCGGTCAAATCGCTAAGTCTCTGCTGAGTCGCCATGTAAAGGAAGTCAATCGGTGAAATCGGCGAGATCTACGAAAAATGGCAGGAGGAACTGTTTGTTATCTGTACGGTGTTTTGATACAAGGGGACAGACTGACTGTAGCAAGATCCTGCGCTACACGGCTCCTCAACAACACACCATCGTCTGCCGGACGCGATCCGCCTGCGAATTAAAGGAAGCTTCACGAACCAATCGTTTGGATCTGAATGAATCCTTTAAAATGATTCTTGTGACTCGGAGAAGTCGCTCGTTTTCAAAGCGCCAATTTAGAATCTGCTTTCATTATACGATACATTTGTCCACTTAGGCTTTTTTTGCTATAATTATAGATACAGTAGTATTGAAAAGTCTTAGGCCACTATTATAAGAGGCGTAACCTTTGTTTTAAGAATGGTGTAATGAAAATATCTAATTGTTTTCGTCCCTTATTAGAACACAACTTAAAAATCAGCTATTGTGGACTACAGTGGCAAGTATACTGCTCACAAAAAATAGGGAGTGTTTTCTTATTGAAAATTTCATTTTGATGTCTGCCCTAATTTTTAGGAGCAGTGTATTTAGCAATAGCAGTCAAATGTACCTTTCTAGAGTCCAAAGTAATCAGGAATACCCAGAAAACTAAATCAGTTCATTTGGACACAGGTATTTGGAGAAACGTTTCAGCACTCATTGAAGTGCACACACACACACACACACACACACACACACAGACATGCACACGAACATACAGACAGACACACACACACACAGACAGGCACACACATACACACACACACACACACACACACACACAGAGACACAGACAGACTCTCTCACACACACACTGTGTTTTCAGTGTTCTGCAATATAGAAATTACAAGAGCTTGTGAAATATTTGTCACTAGTCTTTAAATAAATAAATAAAACATACAGTGCCTACAAAAATAGGGGACACTTGAGCAGTGAGCAGTACATTGTTGGCATACTTTATCACATTGCTAAGAAACAGTGAAGGTCCGTATAGAGGCCTGTTTTGGATGCTAGTATGGGAGTCAATTAGAAACACCAAATGGCTTTGATCTAACATATTGGTCTAGGTTGATTTATATTGGTCAGAGCTGGTCTGGTGGAGGCTTAGCTGGGGTTCTTGAATACACTTGCTGGTCTGGTTCATCCAAATAACGATATCCAAAATATAATATGCAATATGCACTTTTAAGCGAGTAAAATGGCTTTGTGGTGAATGTTTTTTTTTTTGCTATTTTATAAATATATAATAGGGCTATATTACAAATTGCTGTATTTAAGAAAATGCGCCCGTATTGAGAGCGTGGATGTGGACGTGGATGCAGATTCATTCGGATCATCCAGTCAATGGTTAACCGAACGAATCAAATGTTCGATTCATTACAACTGGTGTCGCTCGAATCAGTGAAATAATTCGTGAAATGCAGCGACCCCAGTGGAGGGTAGAACTCGCAACTTCAAATAACCTAGATACTGTATATACACGCGCCATTTCTGTCCCCAGGACATTACATGTATCGATAATTGATACAATTAATTAAAAAAGTAAACATTTTCTTATTAGTGCCCTAAAAAGCACTGGCCCTTTGGAGTATCCTACAGTCTGGAAGGAGATGTATGTTGGATCAGGTACAAAATCCATGTGTGATTCATTAAGGACAATCTTGATCTGTTCCCCCAGGCTGATGTTGTGGCCTTTCACCACCGTGATCCAAGCTGCCGGTGCATTCGGTCCATGTCCTCCGAATCAGGAATGGCTTTGGGAATCACTGGAGTCTCCAGAGAACAATGGCAATCTCAATTTTTACAATGGCTTGTTTAAATGGACAATGATCACCATGACGATGATGTCTTCATGCCTTATGGAAAACTAGTCCCAAAGATGGCCAATGAAATATACCACATACCACTGTCTGGTCTGCTGGGTGGTCAGAACTCATTACTAGCAGGCAGTGTCCCAGTGGTCTATAGACCCCCAAGAGCTGACTATGAACGTCTGTTGCCCTCATGTGGAAGAATGAATGCAAGTGGCCACAGATAAGAAGACTCTTACTTCAGATGGCATCATCGCTGTGAAGTGCATCTTTACACAGACTGGAGAGAGAGAATCTGTAGCATCTGTTCCCAGTACAACCAGTTCCCCATGCACCAGGTCTATCAGGACCTTTACACAATGATTTGGTGGTCATGGTATCCTGATTGTTTTCCCTCAGATTAAAAATGCCTTTGCTCCTTTGATTAAAAGGCACCTTTGCTCACAAATCAACAAAGAAACACCTTCGCACGGCATGATGACTGTCGATGATGTCGTCTGCTCAGAAAATGAAGTAGGAATTTTGTTTTCCTCATAGTTCTGGCATCAACTGGTTAAAATAATTTACACTGATGTCATCCTAACTTGAACTATCTGTCTTGTCGTTACGATTGAGAACAGTCATTTTCTGTTTCTATTTATATCCCTTAGTTAAGCATCCATATTTGAAATTTCACGGTCTGGAGCCTTATGTAATAGCTAGTATTGTTCTACCTAGTGTCAAGTCACGTGGGCGTAATGAGAACATGGCAGAACCTCTAAACGAGGTCCACTAAAGAACCTAGAAATGAAACAATGTAACTTTTTTTTTAATAGAAGTTTGTTGACTTGTCCAACCAGCTATAACCATGTTTACACTAGCTCACTGGATGTGCTTTACGTGAAGGTTGTACGGGTATATAGCTTATTGGACGGCAGAGACGTCAGCTCATCTGTTGCATTGATTTTGTTTGTCCTTAATCGGTGCTTACAGGATGCTGCCTACAGGATGCTGGTGGCTGGACATTTTTGCTTGCTGGATTTTCAGTTCGACAGTGACAAGGATGTGCTTAAAAACTCCAGCAGCACTGTCCGCTCCATTCATACCAGCAACAGATTAGTGTCACTGCAGTGCTGATAATTACCTACCACCCAAATATTGGATGCTGTGTGCTGATATATGTGGAGGTCCTGACTATTATGGAACAGAGTAGGGGGATTACTAAATATTTAGAGATACAGATGGACTAAGTCTTTAAATGTAAATCTCCAAAGTGCTTCTTAAAGGTAAGTGGAACAGGTCACATGGGCAATTACTGTAGTAATCAAGAGTATCCTGTATCTAATATAGTGATCGGTGTGTGTACGGAAGAACAGCATATTGGACAATAACGGCTGTTCACATCGCGCTTGTGAATCGTCCTTGCAAGCAGTTCAAAAGAGTCGATTCTTCACTGATTCGGTATTTTCGATTCTCTGCGCGCTACGTAAATGGATACAAGGAGATCAGGTGACATCAGGAAACGGCTGACCCGAAACGCCTGCTTCTGTTTTTGCTGATTAAATGTCACAAAAAGAGCAAAATGTAGATCAGGGACTGAAAAACTAACCAAAAAAAAAAATAGCTGGTAATGGCGCAAACTGCACGAATCGGCGTACAGCAGGGCATTAGCTGATGGAGCGACATCCAACCAGGTGATTCCTGTTCATGTTATCTTCAGACGAAACAGAGAGCATTTAGCATTATTTGTGTTGGTAATCGTATTAAGTAGCTGTACTTATGAATAAGGTCATTGATTAGGTTGCACGTGCCTGGATTCTACTCGTGACTGGTTTGTTCCTTTATTATAATTGTATTATAAACCCGTAGTCCCGTTCATGTCAGTTTGCGCCTCTGGAGTAATTATATGATTTGGGTTTCTTAGCAAATTTAGAGTTTGAAATACACAAAGCGAAGGTCTGAAGAGGATGGAGATCCCTGCAGCTGGACCTTGTCATAAGCAGCAGCAGACATGGGATGGATGGAATGGTTGGACTGCTGTCACACCTCCAGCTGCCTTTCCTCCATCCGGTCACCCACTGTACTCGAGCTCCGTACCTCAGGATGGTGTACCTGGTGTCTGTCCTATGGCACCTTTTCCTTTAGGAATGCCACCCAATACATCCATCTCAGGTTATCCAGAGCAGACATACAACTGGTCCACCTCGACTCCATATTGCAATGGTGTGTATTAATGACTTTGTGCCAAAAAAGAAAATGATCCTGTATGACTTGACACCGCACGCTGTTTTATCACTGTTTTGTCTCACTTCCCTAACGCTCACAGGTGTATATAAACCCAGCCCTGTGACAACAAGTCCACCGATGTCGCCACCAGGAACCAAATCGCAGCTGGTGAGGGTGATATCGCCGTAGATCTACTAGGAATGCTACTATAGCGTCTGTTTATGGTTAATTCGATTGTTCGCAATTTGGTTTTCTTAGTTCCTAAGAATTGTTGCTATTGAAGTATGGTGTAGTAATCATGATTATAATCATTATCTGTTTTATTCAGGTCACTACTTTATCAAGCTCCATGCCAGAGTCTCGCTATGGCCTGGACCCTAAACTGCTACCTAGTGTTGTGAGTCGACCGTGTCTCTATTGTATTGACTTTTTTAAACCAGTAAACACACTTGATCAATTTGTATTTCCGACAATGACACATGAAGGCATTGTTCAAAGTGGCGTAGTTGACTTTAAAGTTCAATCCATCCCAGTATAATGTATGTATACAGGATTATTAGGAACAGTTTACTAACCCTTGGTAGGGGCTCCCTGTTGTAGCCTATCTGCCTAAATGTTTGGTAGATGCATTCTGAGGTGCTTGTTTGCTCACCACACAAAAATAGACTTTCTTCATCAGTCTGGCCATTCTTAGCTGTCCTCTCTCAATACTAAGGCGTTTCCATCCACAGATCCTCACTTTTTTTGACTACACCATGCTGAGTAAAATCTAGAGACTGTTGGGTGAGAAAATATCTGTTGAGTTGAAAGCAACCCATCTGGCACAAGCACTCGTGTTGCAGTCAAAATCACTGGAAGAGGAAATGTTTGTACTTCATGTGAATATTACCTGAAGATGCTTGAGGATGATTGGTAGCAGAGGTGGTAACGGTGCAGGGAATGTCGCGTTAGATTTGTGGAAAACGGGTTCCGAAGCAGATGTTAACCATTGGCAAAAATGAATGATTTGCATTTGGATGTGCCAAACGCCATAGTGTGAAGGAAGACGATGAATTTGCAGACGCACTGAAGCGTGTAGTCTTACAGGTCTACCAGGAGTGGCGAGAATCTCCGTTAACAGGAAATTCCTGTCAGCATTATGGCCGAAAGACGGAGCTATTGTCGTTTTTTTAGTCACTTCCAGATAGCGCTTCACAAGGATAATGGCGCTATAAATACTTGCACACCGTGTGATGGAATTCAGAGACGAAAGCAACCCTTCTACAACAAACACTCTGTGGTGCTGTGGTCGAAATCACTGAGCTCACATTTTTTCCTTTTCCTATAGTTAACATGAATATTACCCGAAGATGCATGAAGATGATGGGGCTACAATTACCTCTGGGGTGTGAATCAATTGAGAAGAGGTGCGAACAGTGCAGTGAATGTCTGGTTCCATGATGTTAATGATTAGCAAAAAGGAGCGATTGCATTAACGCTAAAGGCCACAGTTTGAAGGATGTAGCTGGATTTGAAGGTGTTTAGAAGCTTGTGGTTGTACTGGTCTACCGGCAGCGGCAAACATCCCAGTCTACAGGAAATTCTTGTTAAAGTAGTAAGAGTATTACATGCTATTAGGTACGTTTCAGTCACACGTGAATAATTTTCTGTCCTGTGAGTAAATTAAGATGACATGAATTCATCCAGTGGGATTATCGAGAGCAGAGTTTGATTGTTTTTGGTTTCTGGCGCACTGTAGGTGCAGGTGATGAATGAGGACAGAGCTGAGTGGGAAGGCAAAGTGTTTGCATCTGAACCTCAATCATCTGTTCCTCCTCTCTCTCCCACTGTCTGCACTATGGAAGACAGAGGTACTGCCCAAACCATTACTACTTAATTAATTAATTAATAAGTGACTTTCTTATGTACTGTTTTGACAGAGGTTTCCCAGACGTGTTCTGTCTCCTAAATTCCCATGCAAAGTCATGTCTTGTTTTTGTACGTAGGTAACGCAACTGCTCGATTCATCCGCTGCACATCCTACAGCTTTCCACTTGAGGCTCAGTCAGCGCAGCAGAGCCACCTACCACTGGCAGCCATCGTCTGTCCTCTCGCCAAAAAGGAGAACGGAGAGGTAGTGGCAGCTACAGAGTTAAGGCATGCTTGCGAAAGATGGCCTGGGGAAAACGTTTTCGTTTTCCTCGACTAAATGTACATCATATGATAGTTACATAATTCATATTTCAATGTGGCCTTGGGGTGCGGGTGGGCGGTGCTGCGGTACCGCCGTGGGAACCCATGTTTAAGTCTTGGTGGTCGGGACAGGTCAGGCTTCTGAGATCATCCTTCATCCCTCAGTGGCCGACTGTCGCCCTGTCTAAGCAACGTGTTTGCCCCAAGAGTTCTAGGAGCTGCCAGTGATCGTAAAACAGAGCAAATTGACCATTCGCGATTCGTCATAACCATTTTATCTCATCGTTACAAGGGTGCCAATAATTCTGAGCAATCTGGCTCTGTGCCACATGAATCACATACAGACGTGTGGGGTTTTTTTTGCAGCGGGCGGTGCCGGTGTGTGAAGCAGGGGAGTGTATTAAGGGCTGTGGCGAGTGCGGTGCCTTCATGAGCCCTGCGATGAGCTGGCAGGACTGCGGGCAGCGTTTTTGCTGCCCCTTCTGTGGCAAACTCACCGAAGGTCAGAATGGTTAGATTTTTTTATTTTTTCAAAATTGCATTCGGTTGTTATGCTGTGTTTGTAATAATGTGTCTATATCAGTTGTTCCAATACTTTTTCCTGCAATGCCCCATTTTGTAGTTAGTAACATCTTATTGAACAAAACTACTTTATTACCAGTGACCTGCATTATGTTGTTTACATTTTTACTCCTTAATAAGTGCACGACACTTATTATACTATTTCACCTTCCCGCCTCAGTGCCGTGGCAGTCCTATCAGCCTACAAACAAGGGCCAGAGGGTCGACCAGGAGAAGAGACCTGAGCTCAGTCAGGGATCATATGAGATAGTGGAAACCCTGAAGGTAAACTGGACCTTAAACAGGATCTCTGCTCTATGAATTATATATGGCATGTATTGCACGTTTCTTGCCTTAGTATCCAAGTTGGCACGGTAACCTTTTAACAGTGTTACGCAAACTTCCGTATTGATGCAGCTCGGGGGGGGGGAATAGCATATCTTAACATGCATGGTAGCAATTCTGAACCAAATCTTATTTATTGAGGAAAAGTGTAAAACACATAAAAGCTGCGATGGAAATGTTTATTTCTGAATTTTCCTAAGTTCAAACGTGGTTTGTGAAAACAATGAATTTTAACTCGGTTTTTTGTATCGATTTGTGTTATTGATCCAGGTCTGAAAACACTCCTTCGTTACTTTGACCAACACTTATTTGCAGTGAATAAATGCTCTCGTCATTGCTGCAAATAAGTATTTTTATTTGGAATTGTCAGTTATTTTTGAGTAAACCAACAATGTTCCATTTCACTTAAGTGATTGTCAAAACCAGTAACTAAATGGTAAGAGCATTGATTCAATTCAATTCAAATGTATTTCTATATCTCTGTTCACAACGGAGCATCGTCTCAAAGCAGCTTTATAGTCTTATATGATCTTAAAAGGCTAATCCCAGATTGAGCAAGCCTAGGGCGACAGTGGCAAGGAAAAACTCCCTGAAAGTAGTAAGAAGAAACCTGATGGTTTTAAAGTGGTCTCTTAATTATTTCATTTATGCCAATTGTGGTAGCCTAGCGGTTAAGGTGCTGGACTATTTATATTTACATTTATGTCATTTAGCAGACATTCTTATCCAGAGTGACTAAATTAATACAATGAATAGTCTTACAATCCAAGCAATTGTGGGTTAAAGGCCTTGCTCAGGGACCCAACTGTGGCAGAGGTGGGATTTGAACCATGGACCTTTTGGCCCATAGTCTAAGTACCGTAACCACTAGGCTACCTAGGCGACCATTAACCCAAATTTCTTGGATAGTAAGACTGTATTAGTTGTAAGTTGCTCTGGATAAGGGCGTCTGTTTTTTCCAGAGCTCTATGTGGTGTAACTTGCTGTGTTGTGTGTAGGGAGAGCCGGCTGTGTTGCTCCTGGCCATCGATGTCTCGGCCGTTTCAGTCAGATCTGGTCAGCTGGATTTCATCTGTCAGCAACTATGTTATCAACTTCAGTCTATAGACGGGTAGGAAGGTTCTCACGCAAAGAACGCGCATACATGGTGGCATCTGCCATGCTTTGTACACACTGTCCTTACCCTGATGCAGAGGAGAAGATGCTAAGCAGTCGGATTTGCGAGTTGGATTGATGACCTATGACAGTCGGATCCACCTCTACAACCTCAGCCAGAGTTTGTCCCGCCCTCAAATGATGGTCATGACAGATCCCGAGCTGGAGCTTCCTGTGCGAGAGGGGCTTCTGATGCCACTCAGAGACTGCAGGCTGACAGTAGAGAGGTACAGAATCGTCAGAATAGCAGCTTGTTGGATGGTTTGAAGAGATGTTTATACGCGTGTGCTTATGTGCAGCGTTCTGCAGCAGATTCCACTGTATGATGCTGAGAACCAGGACGGATCCGGCTCACAAGATCTCATCGTTTCAACCGCGCTAAAGATCCTGCAGGTAGAAAACAATGCTGTGCAAATGTCCTGGGCCTCCATTAGATGTTGTTGTTTTAGCAATGGTATAATGGCCGTAAAGAACATATTTTGGCCAGTTGGATCCAAAAATGTAACTTGGATTCTTCACTCCATAATTCTCTTTTCCGCTGATCTTCAGCTGCTGAGCTTTGGCGTTTCTTAGCATTTTCACCCTGTTCCATATTTTCATGAGAAAACTGTGTGCAGACAATGCACAAATGTATCAGTGATACTGCTCAAAGCACAAGGGCTGGAACCTATCCAGCAGTGCACTGGGCAAACGGGACCCAACCCCGAACAGAGTGTTAGTCCACTGAGGGGCTCACACTCACACTCACTCACTCACTCACTCACTCACACTCACACTCACACTCACTCACTCACACTCACTCACTCACTCACTCACTCACTCACTCACTCACACTCACACTCACTCACTCACACTCACACTCACTCACTCACTCACTCACACTCACACTCACTCACTCACACTCACACTCACACTCACTCACTCACTCACTCACTCACTCACTCACTCACTCACTCACACTCACTCACTCACACTCACTCACTCACTCACTCACACTCCCACTCACTCACTCACTCACTCACTCACTCACACTCACTCACTCACACTCACGCACACACACTCACACACGCACGCACACACACTCACTCACA
>JAYJMA010099871.1:0-20978 GCA_036873895.1 Parotocinclus cabessadecuia
GGTTCAAATCCCACCTCTGCCAAGTTGCCACAGTTGGGTCCTTGATCAAGGCCCTTAACCCACCATTGCTTAAATTGTAAGACTGTATTAGTTATAAGTCGCTCTGGATAAATCTGCTAAATGCTGGAAATGTAAATGTAAGTTGCTGCATGTCTACTGTTTATAGCATGTACCTGTCAGCAACTCCAAAGGCCAAACCTACTAATCGCCTCTAGTTCTGTCCACATCCTTTTCTACGTGTTGTATCTTCTAATTTTATCAGCAAAAGACCTGAGAATATCCTTGGACATTAACCAAATTGCTCCTTTGTTATGAATTTTGTAACCAGAGGCTTCTCTTGTTTATGCATCTCTGGCAGGTGTGTCAAGGCTATGGCATTTCAAAGCAGGGCAACTCTGAAAGTGGAAACAAAGCACAGCATTTTGAACATCTCCCTGGCAGTAATAATAAATGTTCTGTTCCAGAAAGCATGCCCTACTTAAAAGATGCAGTGTTCTAGGAAATGACACTGAACAAGACCATGGATTAGCACCTGCATAAGAAATTACATCTAGGCAATATAATATCAAAGACAATGTGTACTCTTCTGCAATAAAAAAAAAATATGCAACTTAATTCAAATTGTTTTAAATTTAAGCATACAGTCCAAAAGTATCCTATTTTATTGATACAGGTAGCAAATTCCTACCTATTTGTTTGTACAACCACAGCATCTCTGGACAATGTGTATATCTGTGTAAGGGGCTGTGTAATGCCACCAACGCCACTAGAGGCCATAGGCAAACATCCTTGGCCACCATAAAAGTGCACTGAAATGTGTACAAGTCTAAAATAGTTACTAAAATAAAACTGTGAAACTCAACTGTGTATGCCTCACTGAACAGGGCTAACAGACATTAACTGGCAGACATAAACAATGCTATTTAAAAATTGTGCAAATTACACTGTCTTTATAGAGGGAATTCCTGATTATGGAATGAAAAGAGCTGGCCTGCCTGTTTGTGCTTGAAATGAAGAAGTGACTAAACATTGATGAAAGAGGAAAATGTTTGAATATGTGATAAGAGGAAGATCAGAAAGAAAACCTATAGAAGCTAAACAAGTACAGTGAGTTAAGTCCATAGCTAATGAATATGACGTAGAATCAAGAGCAAGGGGAAAATATTAATGTTCTAGGTAAAATAATATGAAAATAAAAATTATTTAAGTACAATCTGAAAAAAAGGAAAATGTAATTTGACCAACTATGTCAGCCTTAGTTTGTTGGTTATCTCCTTCACTGAAGCTGGGATGCCCCATAAGACATCTCATGGACAATATTTTGAATATATTTAGTATATTCTGTCCGTCCGTTTCTCGAAATACCTTGTAAGTACCCTTACTATGTTCTCTAACTCTCAGGAGCCCCAACAGACCACCACAGATCAGGTACAGTTGGGTGGTCAATCATTGTGTGTTAGTGTGTGTTGTGCTGGTATGAGTGGGTCAGAAACAGCAGTGCTGCTGGAGTTATTAAACATCAACCTCAGGAAGTAGTGAAAATAGTCCACCAAGTCCACCTAACACAGTCCAGTTTCCAGCTTCCAGCTGCCAGCATCCTGTGAGCACTCATGAAGTATTAGAGGATGACAAACACAAACGGTGCAACAACAGATGAGCTGCTGTCTCTGGTTTTACACCCACAAGAGAGGCAATATAGTATGTGTGTCTAATAGAGTGCACAGTTAGGGGGGACAGTGTTCAAAAACTCCAGCAGCATTACTGTGGCTGATCCATTCGTTCCACCAACATACACACACCACACTAGCACCTTTGGGATGAATTGAATTAATCTGCCTTCTCAGGCAACATTGATGCCTGACCTCACATATTCAGTTTAACTGAATAGGCACAATTTTCATAAACACATGCCTAAACCTTGTGAAAGGCCTTTTCAACTTCAAAGAGCGAAGGCTGTTACAGAGAAGGGAAGCTGACTCCCTTTCTGATGGTCCCTGAGCCTCCCAAGAATTATTCCTTACAACATTTAGGTTTTAGGAGTTTTTCTAAGCCACTGCCACCCTAGTGCTTAGGATTGTGCTTATATAACATAAGTTAATAAAAAATGGTATGAACAACTGTACCTATAAATGACTGGACTAAACACACACACACACACACACACACAATCTCCATCTTTCAATTACACAATAACATACCAAATATGGACAAACACTGCTATATATATATTGTTTACACAGTTTATATTGAACTAATGGGCATATTGTTTACAAATGGACATGTTGTTTACACTGTTTATATTGTACACTTGACATATCTACACCTTTCTGCTGACACTATCAGTTACCTCGTACTTATTGTTTATTGTTATGTTTAGTGTTTTTTGTTTCTGTATTTATTGTTGTGAAGTTTATTGTTTTATGTAGCACCTTGGTCCTGGAGAAACGTTGTTTCGTTTCATTGTAAACTGTACACCACTGTACATGGTTGAAATGACAATAAAACCACTTCGACTTGAACTTGAGAAGGGCGTTCTATGGTTTACGCGTTCGCTGAGGAGCATAAAGTGACGAGAGCGAGGGACCGTACGTTCTGTGACGACATGGCAACGGATAACACTAGGGCTCGTACTTAAGTAGCAGGAGCCCAAGGTGTTCGTCATCACGTCGTCAATTAAGCACCGAATAAAATCCACCTCACCGATTGCACTGTAACGGCAATCGGCGAGAACGGCCTAACAATGCTCCCAATGAAAGCAACTATTCAAACTGACCGGATTGGAAGGTTTAATAATGAAAAGAGGAATTTTATTTATTAAGCATCTTTCAAGTCACCAAAGCACACTGCATACAAATATATAAAAAAACAAGCACATTTTAAGTATTTAAAATGTATTTAAAATGGACAGCTAAAGGAAATAGCTCAAAGCTCGGTCTCCCATAGTGTAAAGCCTTTCAGTGCAAAGCAGATGTGTGTCAGAGGTGCACAGATTATAGGCACGTATAATAAGGAGTATAGGAGAATGAGACTTGAGAGGTACACAGTGACTAGGTCATTGAGGGACTTGGAGACCTTGAGAAGTAATTTATATAGAATGCAGGAGTGCTGCAATGTGGTGGATAACGGATAAGTGTTCTGGCTGCACAGTGGGAAAGGAAGGGCCACTATCAGGAAATGTTCTTTAGATGTTTTCCTTATGTTCTTTATACGAGTGTCTCTGGATAACAAATAGTTCAGTGTTACACCAAGATATCTAACCTCAGAGGAATAGGATCTTACCAGATCAGTGTTTTTAAGCACTAGATGACTAATCTTCATATAGCTTGCAATTAATAAGGCAACAGTTTTGTTCAACCCAAGACATACTTGGACATCCAGTTCTCATTATTAGCTAGACAGTCTACTAGAGCTAGTAAAAGTAATTGCTTAAGTAATAGCTTGCTTTGCCATCCATGTATTGGACAATCAGGACAGTCTGTAGACCTTCCACGCCTAAGATATTGGCTGTGTCCCAAACAGATTCCTACACACTCATTAGGAACCCTACTCCATGTTTAGTACTAATACAAACCTAAACACTGATACTGACACACAACACATATATTGGGTCATGATACAATTATATAACAATACATTGCAATACAATACGATATGGGTGCTTTATTTAGAGCTGTGAAAATGAAGACCAATAGGAACATGACTATATGGAGAGTGTTGGGGTTGAGATACAGACTAGATTAGGTCCAAACTTTGCAAAAACTGCTGCCTGTCTGTATGCTATGATCTAAACCATGCAAGTTTTGGTTTTACAGTTTCAAATGACCCTTTTCAGTGCTCCTGTGTTCTGTGGCTGGCAGCAATGCTAATTAAGGGTAATGAATCACTGAAATCTGAAATAGAGCTACTGGGATTTATCGGAATAAAACAGACATATGATAAAAGTACACAGAGCTGCCTTAAGGGGTTTTTCTTTGCTGGTTTCCCCAGATGATTAATTACTGCTGAGAGCAAATTCTGTATTAAAACCTGCGCTTTTGGTCTCTGAATTCACGAGTGTCCGTATCAGAGTGTCTGAGTGTCTCAGGATTTCTCTGTGTTTGTATTGCATAATCTACATAAGTTAAATGCCATGTTCATAAGTCCTAATGAAGACTTTAAATAATAAGTTTAAATAAACATGAATATAAACCACTGCATTGCTGTATATCTATAGTGCTGCACACCTTAAGTAAATGGCAACACAAACACTGTTTTTTTATAGCATCCTGACATTATTTACTCCAGTTTTAAAAACATTTATTTTTCAGAAAGGAGCTAAAAACCTAAATCAAATAACAGGGGTTCAATGACTCTTAAATAATAATTACAGTGACGTTGAACTTGCTGCTTTAGCTGTTACTAAATATCTGTGCTTTGTGAGTCATCTGCACTGTGCCTTTCACAGAGACATGAGGTACTGAGACGACAGTAGGCTACTAATAAACAGCCTTCTACACAAAGGTTGTGCGGATCTTTAATATGAATTTACATTCACAATTCAGGAACTACCCGAGACAAGGTGCCAATCCATCGTAGGACACACTCACATGTACACATATACACGCACATGTACATGCATACACACTCATATACACGCAAACACATATACACGCACAAACAAACACACACACACCAAACATTAACTAGGATTTATGGTAACCAGATCTGAGCATCAACCACTATAAAGCAACCTTAAACAAGCTAAATCCATGTATCAACACTATAAATCAGTCAACACTACTCAATAACCAGTCCAGCTAAACCAATATAGCAGCACTGACCACCACATTTCCACCACAACAGTATCCCATGATACTGCACTCACCATACCAGCAGCCAATGGGTCCAAAATTCTTTAAATGCTGGTCTTTCTGTAACAGGGTTATGCTAATAAATGCAGGTCAGTATGGGTTTACCTGGTTTAGACCTATGCCTATTTAGGTGGTTTAGTTATGAGTCATTCTGGGTTACCTGTTTGTTTGTGTTTTAACATTGTTTCAGCAGTAATGGTTGTTCATGACAGGAGGTTGTAACAAAACTACTGGGAGCAATAACCAAATGCATATATTTGGTACATGAGAGAAAGCTGGATGATGGGAGAACAAATCCAGTGCTATACAATGCTGGTTTTTACTTGTGAAGCTGGTCCAGTGCTGGAGTACAGTGGTCAGTGCTGCTTTATATTGGTTTAGCTAAATTGGTTATGAGTAGTTTTTATTGTCTGATAGTGTTATTGATACATTGGTTAAGCTGGTTTGACGCTGGTTTATGGTGCTTAATGCCGAATTATCCTGGTTTAGCTGATTACAATAAATCCTGTCCTCCTGGTGTCTGCATGGCTTCACTCATGGTATAGTGGTTTCAACCCACATTTCAAAGACATGCAGTAGGTTAACTGGACACTCTAAATGACTAGTGTGTTGATAAAACCTTGTGTCTCTCACGAATATAGCCATTGCTAATGAGGTTATTAATAAAAAAAATTAATAAACTAATAATATGGGGTATAATTGATTAACCTGTTGGTTAAGCCTTGGACTCGTTTAACCGGTCTGGTGCTGTTTTATTATTGCATAGCACTACAATATACTGGTTTAGTGGAATACTAGTCAGTACTGATTTAGCTGGTAAAGTACAAATTTAGTTGGTCCGGTGCTTTTTTAGTTTGTCTAGCTGATTGATAATAACTTGCTGATTAAATTCAGTCCTGGTGACAGGCTGCATTGTTCTTTTTATTTTCACCAACTAAAATGCTATGGTTGATCAATTGACCAATAGTACTTCCAAACACTTTATACAACAATACTGACATAACAGCTTATTATATGTTAAAAGGAAAGACAATGTATATTTATTTAACCAGCTCACCTCACTGATTTTAAGGCTGCTTCTTTTTAAGAAACACCAGGTGCTACCCTTTGTGTTTTTCAACAAAAAAAGGATTCATCTGCTTGTCTTTGGAACTTCTTATCTGTCACTTATCAGGCCGGTGTGTCAAAAAGAACATTTCACGTGTCTTCCTGTTCTTTCTCAGACAACCAGAAAGTGTTGTGATCGTCACTGAATAAATGAGGTTCATTTGCTGGGAGATGCAGTCATATTTCTCATTAATTATGCATACTGAGATGATGTAATTTTCATAAGCTCTTCGTTATTAATCACAGTCACAGCACAAATGCCCCCAGACACAAACAATGCATGCTGGGTAATCTCAATGCAGTGAATCATGACAATTCAGGCTGGCTCAGGTGGATTTGAGGTTGGCTGAAGCTTGAACAAACAGCAATACCACACATCATCCAAGTTAAATCAGCTGCAGACTAATCTACACTAATCTTTAACACGTTTTAATACAAATGAATGGATAATCAAGGGAGCGCCAAATGCACAGGCACTGCAGAATTTGAGCAGTTTGTTATCGAGGATTTCAAAGAAACCCAGATGTGCAGTTTTTAATCACAGACCCTTCAGAGATCTTTTTTTAACTGTAATTATTATTAGTACACTGTTCACAAAAATTAGGGAAAAATATTTGTCCACTTGCCTAAGTACTGAAAAGAAAACTTTTGACAAGAAAATAAATAACGGGATATTTCTCTGAAGAACACTTTCGACAAAGAAACAAAAAATTAGGGGATATTTCAAAATGAAATATCACCTTTTTTAGTTTCTTTTGTCAAAAGTTTTCTTTTCAAATAAGTAGGCAAGTGGGCAGATATTTTCCTTTGCAAATCACTATGTAGTCTCTGCTTTTTCTCTGTAAATGTAATCACTAAGTGGTTACAAGACATTTCATAATAATTGAGATTGGGCTCAGCCTCCACATACAGTCCACTGTTTCAAATAGATCCTCTTAGCAAGAACTGAAGGTAGACTCTCTAAGGGCAACATACACACGAACACTAAAAAAAACCCTTAAGAACATGATCCACCCACTACTTACAGATATAATGTGAACTCAAGACCAAACCTGAAACTCTTTTCAGCAAATTGCAGACTTGTCTGCAATTTCAGAACTGCACACAAAGTTCAGCTCTTGATGAGGTGAGGTTACAGAGATTCAATCTGTTTTTAAAAGTTACACTACTTAAGCACATCTATTCCGAACTTTTCTTTTTCCACTCGCGCCCGTTTCTCCTAG
Organism: Parotocinclus cabessadecuia; assembly: GCA_036873895.1. NCBI lineage: Eukaryota > Metazoa > Chordata > Actinopteri > Siluriformes > Loricariidae > Parotocinclus > Parotocinclus cabessadecuia. Next base: position 7,181 of record JAYJMA010099871.1, read on the forward strand.
ACAGTGTAGTATGTCTGATGCTCAGTCAGAAAGACACCATATCTACCATAGTCTACCATGCTATCTTAATTGTCATTTCACGCAGAAGCCACGTTGTAAAGGCACAATTAAGTGGATGCAATGTCCTAACACCAAAAACAAAGACAAATGTGCTAAACTAAAGTTAAAAATGAGTGAAAATTCAGGCTGGCTCGTGGCTGGTGGAATTGAGCTTAAACAAATAGCAATACCATGAATCAAATAAGATAAGTCAGTTGCAGGTTAAGCGACACTAACTTACACTAAACTTTAGCACACTTTAATACAAATGAATTGATAATCAATATAGCACCAAATGTATAGACTCACCCAGGATTTCAAATGAACCCAGATTTGCAGTTCTTATCGGAAGACCAGAACGCGTAATTATTATTAGCATTATTTAAAGTTTCTTTGTCAAAGTTTTGAAGTCATGACTAAACTTAGAAATAATTGAATAAACTGTGCTGGTATATGGAATACAGACACCACCATCCTCACCGTCTGTGTCGTTAGATTGAATTTTTATGCGTGGCTCATCCAGTGACACATAAAGTTGCCTTTGAAAGGACAACTGTTGCTCAAAAGATGGCAACTTCTTTCACTGTTAATATGAACATTATGACAAAGTTATTAAGTGAGCTGCCCAGGACAAGCCTAAACTAGCTAAATTTTGCAAAATGATTCTGTAAAAAAGTTCCTTATGACAGGAAAAGCAGCAGATGGCAAGTCATATCAAATGCTGCCACCAATAATAATGTGAAAGGCACAGTGCCAATTCAAGCGTTTGAGAAAGATGAATTCAAACAATCAAAATTACACACCCATAACGGACTTTTACAGGTTAACAATTTTCATAATGTGGTGGCCAGGTCGACTGCAGTGATTTTCCTGGGATTGCAAACTGTTTTAGACTAGCTAAATATATTCTTTCATGGAAGATTCTCATGACATATATCAACACTATGTCTATTTGTGACACATGTAAGCTACACTGCATACCAAAAGTAGAGAATTCAAAATTATTTGATTTAAGCATATGACATGCCTGAATAATTGTATATAACCACTACTGACCTACAACATAATAGTACTTTATTCAATTAAGATCCCAACCAAAATGGATGCTAATGCAAAAGTGTCTGACCATTTTGGCTAAAAAAAATTTGGTTAGCTGCCTCACAGCAAGAAGGTCCCTGGTTCAATCCCAGGTTGGAGCGGCCTGGGTCCTGAGTCTGAATTTCCACCCAGCATCTGCGTGGGTTTACTCCGGATACTCCGGTTTTCTCTCACAGTCCAAAGACATGCATGTTAGCTTAACTGGAATCTCTAAATTGGCCCTTATTGTGTGACTGTGTGTGTGCCCTATGATGGATTGGCGCCTCATCTAGGGTTGTTCCAGCCTTTGCAACCAGAGTTGCCGACTGACCCCTTGTGGATTAAGCAGAAGATAATAGATGGATGGTTGGATGGATATTTATGAACATTCATCGAGCCTAGAGGTCTGGTCTAAGCTCACCGTCAAGAAAGAATAACTTAATCCAATGCCTTATTGTTTATATTCAGTTCAGCAACTGGGAAAATTTGGCAGTATAAACAGAATTTTTATATGGTGAAATGACACTCATTTAATGTAGTTCCCAAACTAGTATTTAAATTATTTTTTTTTTTACTATGGATTTAATAAAAACATATTTTATTACTGTATCATTCCAACACATGCAAAGATTACATTTAAAAAAGAAAGCAGTCGTGTGCATTATATACTGGGAATATAAATAGTAATATAGCAAGGATTGCAATAATCAAATTAAGTTGGTCACATCAGTGTATGAATCTAATAAAAATAAAGAAACTATTATGTGTAGCAAAAATACACTGCTCACAACAATTAGGGGATATTTCATTATGTATTATTTTATTTTGAAGTATCAACTAATCAGCAATATATTTCCAAATGTACTGAGTAAGTACAATTTCATTGGTTTTTCAATATTTTAGTTATTTTGAAATTGCCGGTTTTTATATCTGGTTGCTGTGATCAAACCAAGACACAAACCTAACCCAAACCTTGTTTTCTACCTTTAACCGAAATCAAATATTGTACAAAATATTTCTACACTGGTATGTATATTTGCAGTTTACTGATCATGCTGTCTATTTTAAACTCAAACTTACTGTCCTCTTCTTTTTTTATAATGGACTCATAACAAGATTTGTAAGTAACAGAGGAAGAAAGAGAGAGAGTGAGAATGCTTGATAGAACGCATTTTCCCTCGATGCTCCAGCATTGCACAGCTGATTGCATTAGAAACAGCCTTGTGTGTTCTGAGAGCAGGTCAGATCGATAAAGGACATGCGGCAGATGGTTTGTCTTTGAACAACCTCACAGATCTCAACTTCACTGAGTGTCTACATAGCCTGTACTGGCAGAATGACTGTGAATTTGCCTGCTCTATTTAGTAAGACCTGTTTATTTCAGCAGTTCAGTAGACCTCATATGCACTTACAGGGGGGAGGACTATAATCAGGTTTAACTGAATCTCTGCTGGCTGGAAATGGTTTGTTTTCTCCTGTCAGCATGCACAACAGGATTTGTATTTACCTCTCATGACAATTTGGAAGACGGCCAGTTTATTAGGTAGTACCATGTTGGACTCCCTTTTGCTCGCTTTCTTTATTTTCTAGATGCAGAAAGGCATATATAAACATAACAGCAAATGGCAACGTCATGCAATTGGTGCTTTACGTCCATGAAATAGATCTCCTGTTCCACCGCCTCCAAATGGTGAACAGATTATTGCATTTGAATGCGAAAACCAAATCAAAATAATCAGACAAAATAAACACCTCCTCGCAGTTGTGATATAAGAAAGCTGTTTTTATTGGCAATAAAACAATACCATCCCCAGTCCCCTGGCAGCACTACCACCTTGTTTGGTACAAAAAGGATATCAGTGCACAGCAGGAGGTAGAGTGTTTCAGGTTCTGCAGTGTACTGTTTGGACCTGTCACCATGGGGCACATCACTTTAAACTTGGGCTGTGGTGCCACTTCTGTTATGCTGAGGAGATCTGCAGGGTCGAGCACCATCACAATCTAACAGGCTTCACATTTCTTACACAGCTCCCCGTTTACACCTGCAGGGAATCTCACAGCACAACACTTAGGTATGAGTGTGTGTGTGTGTGTGTGTGTGTGTGTGTGCAGAGTGCAACCTCACGGGTGGTTTTTTTGTAACTCTTGGCAAGCATTTTAAATCAGACAGCAATGCCAGGAGAATTTCTTGTCAGTGTTATTTCCCTCTATATCGCTACATGTCTATTACAGACATTACCCAAGCGATGATAAAAAAAGAACTAATGAGAAGGAGAATGAGAGAGAGTCAGAGAACAAGTCAGAGTACAAATAAATGTCCACTCTCCAGCTACATAGTAAAGTTAACCTCTTCAGAGAAAAAGCTTCAATATGACATTTCTGCTGAGTTTTGCATTATTTTTTATTTTGCATTATTTATGTTCCAAAATGTGTGTTTTAAATTACTGCAGGCATTAGTGCTTTCGCATAATTGAAAATTTGTATCTAGCTAATCTTTCTAGTTATTATCTAGTGGAGGGCTCGGCTGAGGTGTCATGTTCAGGACACTCATGCAAAAAAGCACAACAGTGATTGCAAACCATTTCTGCAAAGTATTGCTTTGTAATTTTTAAACAAAAAAATTTTACGAAACACAACATGCAAGCAATAATATTGTGTACCATGCAAGAGAGTGTGTTAGTGTATTTACGTGAAGGAAGCTGCTGTCACACAGGTGATGAGCACAGCATGTCCAAGCTCATTTACCCCCCTCACAATTTCTGTTCGGAATAGGTCATGATAAATATAGCAATCTGGTTTAGGCAACATATGAATTGACTGTGTAATCGTCTTCAGAAAAGGGCCCAAAACTGCGAGCCTATAACTACACTGCTCGCGAAAATTAGGGGATATTTCAAAATGAATAAGCGATTACAAAAAGAAGCATTTGATCTTATTTCATTAAACAAGATTATCAAAAAACAAATTAAAAGTCAAAGGAAGTTATCAAAAATCCCAACTATCATGACTGAGTAGCAAGTGATACATTCATGAAGGTGAAAAGCAGTATGTCAAACTGGACGACAGTGCCACACATTGACTGTTCAGTAGGGTGTATGGTCACTCGACCGCCAAAACACACTGACAGCGATGGGACATAAACAGGATCAGATTGTCCAGCAGTTCTTGAGGGATCCTCTTTGTATTTGTTTTGAAATATCCCCTAATTTATGTGAGCATTGTAGAATCCTATGCTGCTTTACCTGTCATTTACTTATCTTTTGTAACCAGATTAAAGTGATATCCACATGGCAGTCCGCAGGCAGGATATTAATACTACTCAGCCTGTCAGGCCTGGGGATGGTTTCCCACCAGCAGCATGTAAACAAGATGAATTAATAATATGGAAGTGCTGCTGCTGGCCACCAGCATAGGAACAACACATTCATAAAACTGCTTGCTGCTTGAGTGTTGTATATAGAAAATGACTATGCCATCAGTAGGAAGCATTTCTGAGAGCTGGGCTGCACAAATACATTGTAAGTGTGTGCTTTTAGCAGAGTGCGCACTCCTTTGGGGATCTGTTGTTGTTTCCGCCTCAAAATCAGAGCCAGGTTCCAGTGCTGGACAACAAAAATTCAGGATATTGTCTTCTAAAATGACATTAAACAAGAATAAACACTGTAAATAAACACTCTTGTTTCAAAGAGAAGCTGTATGGTTGTCCGAAATATGGTTCGGAGAGGTAGCTTCAACACCATCCTTTACACTGTCAGATTGTATGATGCAGATTGACATTAAAATTTAACAGTGCATAACAATTGGAAATGTTATTATATTGGAAATGGTTTCTAACAACAGTGAACATTGATTTTTTTTTTTTATTTGCAGGAAACGTAAACGTAGCCTTTCTAGAGACATGGCTAGTGTTGACTTTAAAGTTAAGTGTAGATTGAGTTTTCTGTTGATAGACCAAAACAGAAAAGAGAAATTCAGCAGGGGGACGACAAATTGTGAGGGACATTTTTAGGCAACTATTGTATGTGTTTTCAGCTGGAGAAAAAAACTATTAAAATCTTCACCTGAGCAATATGAGGCAAATAGGCCACAACACAGCCCTCTTGAGATTGCTCGTGACTTATTCATCAAAGCTGTTTGCCATTGGTGATGGTTTTCAATCAGTGTTGCCGAAGTGGAGGTAATTAGAGCACAGCAATTACAATTACTGCAAAGCTCTCTCATCAACGGGTTTAACGATCACTGTCATCATGCTAAGTGTGACGGTACAAATATTACTGGGCTTGCAATGAGATAACTAACAGCCTCTATTATAAATACAGCCTGGGAAAACAATTAACAAAAGGCACAGAGCTGCTTTAATGTTCTTCTTGTCCCCCACCATTTCAATATAGTTCATTTCAACAGCAGTGACGACTGTTGGTCTTTTAAAAAGAGGAAGTTCATTGTCAGCTCACATCATAAAAATTATTTATTTATATGTAAATTCTGCTTTCCGTTCGATTAAAAAAGAAATGATCTGTAACCCTATCATACAAATTAAGCATCTTCACCAGCGACTTGGCCAGCCTTTCAATAGCCAACAGAGCAAGGCTGATTTCTAGTTGCTGCCATTGTGTTACAGGTGTAAGACTTAAGCCTTTTTAAACCAGAGAAAATCCTTTCGACACCCGCAGATGTAGCTCAAACGTTAGCAGCTTGTACAGCTGGGGCATTGCACTGTCCAACTGAAACATGGATACCAAATACCAAGAAATGTAAATTTAAAAAAATAAAACTTCCATGCAGAAGTTTTTCTGCCCTAAAACCATATCAGCAGGCAGTAATTCCCGGTTCACTGAGCATCGCCATTAACGCCATCCTACAGTGACTTTATGTACTGGACAAAATAATTCTGATATGAATATTTTTTATGGTATTTTAATATTTTATTCATTTACACCATTGTTACACTTGTCAAATTAAATTGTCATTAATTTGCTTTGTTCAATGAGAGCGCTTGTTTAAATTACAGCGTTTAATATAAATTCCAGTGGAGTTTGGAAGCGACGTGTGTGTAGGATTGGGGGGAGTTCGGGGAGAACTATTCTTATGTACAGTCGCACTACAGAAAAGTTTGGGAACCATTGTACTTGTACGTGTAATTATGTGCATGCTCTACACACAATCACTCGTGCTCAATCATTACCCTTCTGTGAACAGAAACGTTGCATCACAGCAACAGCTTGCTTGACAATAAACAACGGAATGGCTGCACTTTATATATAAATTTTAAGCCTCCCAAAATTGGTGCTGTGTCTGAAACTGTTCCTATTTACTAATTCTTACCTTTGGATCACTAAGCAGTGCATTATAATATAATAACTCTACTTTTGCATACATATAACCAACATCAGTATCAGATTGCAGATTTGTATGCAGATATTATGCAATAAAGGATTAGAACATTTGTCTGAACTGGCCTTTGACCAAACTAAAGTATTGGAAAGTGTGCAAAACAGAATATTCAAAAGCAACTCAAATGACCCTTAGTGAAAACTGTATGTTTAGGAGAGTAAGGATTAAATCCATGCAACGACCGCTTTAGAGGAATGCATTAAAAACTCCTGGCCTTGGAGAGCACTGGAGGAATTCCATTATAAGATAATGAGCTGTAGCACAAAGTCCTAATGAAGTTACAAACAAGAGCTGAATTTTGCAGTGCAAGTAATTACCTTATATGCAGTGTGTACATAATTAGTGGATATCTCTAAGACTTTAAGAAGGGAACAATGATCCAGTTAGCACTGGCTTTGCATACAGTAAATGTTACCAAATCTGGTTGATTCTGTTATGAACTGAAATGGAAAAAGAGGCCAAACCTTGCTTTGCACAGACCAATAAAGGGACAATAAAGTTGTGGTTAATGTGCTGTACTCGAATGAGTGAAAGTTCAAATTCAGCTCTGCTGCAACAGAAAGCAAGAACTAACAAATTCCATCAGCAATTACATCGCGAACGGTATGATACCAATTCAGGTGGTCAAGAGAGATGGGTTCCAAAAATCTTGGAATAAGACCCAAGACATATACTGCCAAACAATCATCTATTTATTGTTTTCAAGAAAATCTCAGAAAATATCTAATAATATAATACTGCTCATCTCTAAAATGAAACGAAATAGTATAAATATCAGGATTTGGCTAAAAGAGTTTTGTCAGAACCAATTAAGATGGATATCAGTATTCTGCACTGGCAAATAATTCATGATCAGGTATTGAAAACAGTATCAGAAGAGAGAAAATCGGTATCATTACATTTAGGGTTTTGCAAGATGCTGGTTTTCCGGGACACCATAGTCTTAAAAATGGCAACAGTATTACAAAAATCTAGACTAGAGTGATCAAAAGACAACGACAATGTTACTGACACATAATGGTCACTAAACGGGCCTGAAAAGACTGGCTACAAAATGAACATGCATTCATCCAGTGTATCATTCACTTCCGTGTTTATAGTCGGTCTAGTAAGGCTAGAATGTTTCAGCATTACTATTATTTGTGCATATAATGTTTCAAGGACATTGAAACTGAAAATGTTCACTTGAAATGACAGTTTAAAATGTTATTAATAGGCTATTCCTATTATTACATTTTTCATCTCCTAATCATCATATTTCCACATGAGCGTTAGAAATTAGATATATCACTTGTAGCTCTTAATGTCTCAAAAATGCTATTGTAAATAATCTGATCATAACATCTATGCCTTCACATTAGGATTGGGAAATATATTAAAAGTATTATATCACACTAGATAAAAACATTTTGACGATACACCATATTTATCACGACACACCGCAGACAAAATGCCTCAGTACTGATAGATTCTCAAAAACATCTATTCAAATATTATCCCATATTTAGTGAAGTGACTTTTATTCAAATTGTGCTTGGGTTCCCATCCCCTGGTTTAAGATGAGTTCATCAATTAATCAACTTGCTTAAAGACAGAATGAGTACAAACTAGTGTCAGTCTCAATTAGGTTACTATTTAAACCGTTTATTTTGTGCAGCTGCTCATAATGGAGCTTGCAATTCGGGAACGGTGTGTGCACAGTGGGAGAGGCGAGCAGAGAAGTGTGAAGAGAGGAAAATCGAAACAGCACAGACACAAGCGATCAGGTAAAAATAAACCCTGAAATGTGCGATTGCATGTGAGCACATTTACAAGAGGTAAATTTAAGATAAAGTAAGTCATTCAGTAAGTTAAATTAATAAGGGACCAAGAGACTGTGAATGTGTGAGAAACAAAGCAGAGAGAGAATCCTGCCATTTGAAGGTGTGAAAGAACTGTAAGTGAGATGCTAACAGCTCCACACCTGACCCATACAAACACACCACCTGTACATTTCTACCACAGCTCTCTCAGAGAGGACAAATACACTGCAGGGACAAAATAAGATTAAATTATGGGAGTAAGATGTAGTGTGTCGCATGGTAAGGATTTTGACATGGAATGTGCTTTCCTATAGGCACTTTAGATACAGCGTCTGATCCTCAGTGAAATGCATGAATACATACTGCACATTGTGTAACATCCTTGGATCAGGCATCACATGTTTAAGATGCTATTGAGTCTGTGCTTTTAGAAAGGTCCTACTCTGACCTTTCAACCACATAAAGGCTTGATATATTGGTACCGACACTTCCTCATGCTGAGAGACAAAGCAACCACACAGCTGGTCAAGGAGCAATTGTTACTCATGGTTGCTTAAATGGAGGAACATTAGGAAAAGGGTTGTACGTTCATTTCTATACACTTAACTCAATTCTAACTACAGAGTTAAACGTCATGCTTGAACTCTATCCTCATAAGCAGTGGCAATGACTGCATGCCAAGTTTTTCTTCATTCTGTTACCTGAGTGGTTAAATGATGTCAGTCTTCATTAAATAGACTGTTATGGTACTGGTATTTTTTTTAAAATAAAGAATCAATATGATTATACACTTTATTTTAATCACATTGATCTAAATTAGAAAATGAATGATATAAACTAAACATCTAACGACTTTCCAATCAATAGTATGATTAGTTATGAGGGGATGCCCTGCTGAATTTAAAGAACAAGGATCGGTAAAAGTCTGTCCTCCATAACATGTTTATGAAGGTGTAACTTGGCAGGAATCAAGTTACTGATGCTCATCAGCCTGGAAAAGGTTCAAAACTAAATCTAAAGACTATGGACCAACGTACAGTCAGACAGTGGTCTACCTTATTACATCACTCCAAGACCAAGGTGCATAATATTCCATGCTATTGCAAAGGAACCCAGTGTAACTATTAAGTAATTCTCTCACATTGGCTACTGTTAATGTCCATAAGTCCACCACCAGGAGAACAATGAACAACAATGGTGTGCATGGGAGAGTTGCAAGGAGAAAGCCACTGCTCTCCAAAGAGATCTCTGCTGCTTGTGTGCAGTTTGTTAAAGAATGCTCTTGTTCATGAATGAGAACAACATTGTTGCCTTTTGGTTAATGTGAGAAACGTTTGCACTACACTATAGAAATCGCATTTTCATCTGTGAAACATTGTATGTTTGGTAGCATAATAGTTTGTGCCTGATTTGCTGCATCCGGAACGTCTTTCCATCATTGATGGAACAATGACTTCTGAAGTATGCCAGCAAATTCTAAAGGAAAAGCTCGAAATGTCTATTCATAAACAGAATCTCAAGCGAAGGTCAGCCACCCAGAATGCAAGTTGTTCTACAAGTGAATGTTTCAAAAAGAATTTTTTGAATGGGCATGTTCTGGTCATATTCTAAATTAAATGCTGTGAAAGGACCTCAGGTGAGCAGATCATTTGAGGAAACCCACCAACATCCCACAGTCGAAGCTTTTCTTTACAGAGGACTGGGCTACACTCCTTCCAAGCGCAGGATGTACAGGACTGATCAACATAACTGGAAACATTTATTGGCAGTTATTGCTGCACACTAGATCCTGATAGAAAAGGTTCACATACTTTCATCAATCACAGCTATGTAATATTAGTTAATTAATACATTAACAAGGAATAAATTAATTAATTTAAATTATGATTTCAAAAAATAAAATAAAATATAACATGCTCTGTTTAAGATTGTTCGCCTAACAATCGTGACCTCTTAAACATAATGTTGCCTCCCCTCCCTCAGACACAGTCGCTCATGTCTGCATGAAGCCTCACCCGTCCACTGCTGGGGCTCAAACTGGAGCCAAGCACCCCTTACTGGACATCCTTTTTCAAATTCAACTCAATTCAATTAAAATTTCAAATTCAAGTACAAGTACATTAACATGAAGTACATTTATGGCATTTAGCAAACGAACTGATGCAGTCTTACAATTCAAGTAATGGTGGGTTAAGGGCCTTGCTTAAGGACCCAACTGTGGCAGAGGTGGACAGAGGCTTGGCAGAGATGGGATTTGCACCCTGTACCATCGGGTCCAGAGTCCAGTTCCTTAACCGCTAGGCTACCACAGTCCACAGAGTATCCCACAACTTGTGATTGTAAAACCCTCCACTCTGGGTTGGCTTTCCATAAGATTTTGAAATGTGCTATGTGAGGTAAGATATTGACACTGGAAGAGAAGGCTTACAATCCAATGTTCCAACTTATCCCAAAGGTAAAGTAAGAAGGTCAGACGAATTTTAATCTCTAATGCGCTTCGGCACTCTGCTGTCCCACTATGTGTGACTCACTGCTTCGTGGTTGCTTTAACTGCTAGATGTTGCACATGCACAGTGATAGCACTTATGGCAGAGGCAATTCCAAAAAATCTGAAACTTCATAAACTGACACGCTGCAAAAGTGCCACATTTAAAGTCAATGAGATCTTCCCGGGCAACCCATTCTACAGCCAGGGTTTATCTGTGCACTTAATTTTATATGTCTGCAATGTGGGCAGCAAAAACACCAGAATCAAAAGGGTTGGTGTCCACATTCTTCTGTTAGTAGAGCAGAAGCTATTTTTTATTAAACCTAGATTTCTGAAATCAGCAAAGGCTGCAGGTATATACAAACTTCACTATTAGCACATATACGCTCTTCTTTTCTTCTAATCTAAAGGTGTCATTAAAATAAAACAAAATTGAACATTCAGTCCTTAGCTGAATAATTAATGCTAAACTTTGTGCTGTGGTGTGGGCATTTGAAGATAGTAGACACACAATGTTCCGAAAGGAATTATGGAGGACTAGCCAACAATGGTAGCTGTGGACACAAATAGATGGATGCATATACAGAAAAAAAGCAAACCACATAGTCCTGGTTCAGATTTATGGATGCACAGATCTAATTTCTTTTCCGGCAAAAAATCAAATACAGAATTGAAAAAAGGTTGAGGTAGATCTGTGTCACACTTCTGGTCGCACTCAGCACTAAATACCAAGGTCTGCTGATGGCCCCTATTGTATTGACGAAACATGTAAAGTTAAAATTTCTCTTAATGATTCTGAGAAGGACCTTTTCACGAGTAGCCATTTACAGCTTAACACACCGATCCCTGAACCCTACCTTGCTAAGTTGAATAATCTGTTAAATTACACAGCCTCAATACTCCATCATCCTGAATAGTCGATGACAGAAGATCATAATCTGCCAAGCACTGTTACAATATGCGGTAGGACCCAAGTATGCGGGACCTAGGAATCCCACGGCGTATAATAATAAAGGGGAAATAATATGTAACCAAACTAAAAAGGTGAAAAGGGCACGCCACTAAGTTGCATCCCAAAGGGAGCAATGCACAATTAACCACGGTGAACGCCCGGGGGCTGCCCTGTACAGCGTTCGGTGCCGATAGCGACCCTATAGCAACATATGGCAGCCAGGGTCCTGAGGCGATCCCTTCGGCCGCGGACCCAGAATGCGAGCTTCACGAGCCGTGGGTCCGGGGTTCAGCCCCTGTGTAGCCCCTACCAGCCGCAACTCCCGGGTGCCATCAGCGACCAGGGAATGAAGCGGCGGAGTTCATAAAGGACTGTGGGCAAACGTGCCTAAAGCACGACGAGGTGCCGATTTGGGACGTCTCCCAACTCGCGAGGCACGGGGGGGACTCACGGGAAAAGGTGAGCCGGAGCTTGCGCGCGCTTGTAAAGCTCCCCAAATCAAGAGGCGCAGAGGCGTTTTCAGAGCGCCAGAGGGCGAGCGTGAGCTCGAGCATGTAGTAGCACATGAAGAAGAGGAGCGTCTCAAACGGAGGCTCGATGAGAGCTGGGCTGGAAGGGAATGGGGAAGTCTGGATCTTTCCCTAAAAAGGCTAAATACCTCCAGGGTTTCCCTCGTAAACATCCTTCAGCTCTAAACACCCCCAGATGTTACCAACTGAACATAAAGATGGAACTAAGGAGCAGCGTATCGAGGTGCACCAGTGGTCGGGCGCACAACGAGTTCAATGACCTGGCAGCGAACAAGACTAAAACTTCCCCTTAAATAGGGAAAGAAGCAGGTGTTCGCCATCAAGCCATAAATTAAACGCTAAATATAAGCAGCCTCACCTATCGCTCTGTAAAGACAATAAGCGAGGCAGCTCTAAAACGCTAGACATAAACTGCCTCACCGATCGCTCAGTAAGGACAATCTGCGAGGCAGCTTTCTGGGGAAAAGGTAGGAGCCCTAACAAGCACCATTAATTTATTGTCTGATGTGGTTCATATGGCACCCACAAAGGGTCAAATAAGGATGTTTTATTGTGACAGACAATAAAGCAGCATAGAAATCTTAACCACACAGTAGCCATGGTATTTTACCGAGGAATGCTAAGTTATAACTTGGGGACAGTTGTCTAAGACTGCTAATGAACTCCTAATGAGCTCCTATTTTACATGTCGCAAATTTAACACAATATTTTCCAATCATATAACAAGCATATATTTATGTTAAAAAATATTCTTTGAAGAAGATTCTTGACTTCAGATTCATTCATGACTTGGGATGACCCAAAAGCAAGTAAGCACATTTGTGAAATGAATCATGTTAGTGCCTGTCAGTCATATCTCTTGAGTCTTGTCATAAAAACATCTATTCTTCAGTAGCTCATTTAACACTTTGGGGACCAGGTGACATATTTGTGATCCTGAAAGGGTTAGGAATGACTTAACTATGAGAGGCTTAACGGTTAATTGATAATGGTTAATGAAGCAACACTTCACTTTAGTCCCTTTCAGGACTGTGGGTTGTTTTAATCGCATTTGGCATCCATTTATAAGTATGGGACAAATATGTCCCTTGGTCCTCAAAGGGCAAAATTAATAAATAATCAATAAATAAGTACATAAGTAAATAAATAATCAATAAATATACTGCCTACAAAAATAACAAATTATTTCATTATTTGAAAATGAAATATCCCTTATTTTTTTAAATATGGCAGCACTTCAGGTTTTCTGCAGAACATTTCATACATAAGTGGATGTGTGATCATGAGAAATAAGGCATTAGAATTAAGTGAATAGTTACATTTACAGCATTTAGCAGATGCTCTTATCCAGAGCGACTTACAACTGATACAGTCTTACAATCCAAACAATTGTGGGTTAACCCACAACTGTGGCAGAGGTGGGATTTGAACCCAGTACCTTCTGGTCTATAGTCCAGTACCTTAACCACTAGGCTACCACAGCCCATATGAAAGAGGTCAAGTACACTGCTCACAG
>JAYJMA010099909.1:0-20964 GCA_036873895.1 Parotocinclus cabessadecuia
ATATATATAGCTAAAATATCTTGCAAACAGTTTTAATATGAAATTGGCATTTTACGTTCTGTGTCGACGTTTTCTGATTTCAAATTGCACTGGCATTTCACTGGGGGACTATATAATGCTGTAACGAGCCATCAAATGTTCTCACTCTGTTGTGCAAAGTTCTGTACCAGTAACCTTCAGCTTGATCACAACTGGTGGAATGGTGTTAAAAACCCTATGCGTTCCTCTCCTTCCACGTTCCATTTCTGTCAAACCTCGACTGCATGATGACCGACTGGATCAATCCAGTTGGATCAAACCAATTTAGGCCTTTGGAAGCTCATTAATATGGCTGATCAATAACGTTATTCATTGTCCTTTTTTACTGCAGGCCACAGTACACAGTCACAGACTTGGCACAGGACCCTGACTGTTGAGCAGCACCTTACCATTTAGCCACATTGTAGCCACAAATCTGGAATAGCCAGTCTATAAGCGAGGAGACCAACTGCATTGCCGGTTAGGCCAGAGGCAACTGAAAATACTGGAGAATGAGTCTACTCCAGCAGCACATGCACCCAGGTGTGCTGAATTCTGACTCCAGGCGGAGTCTGACCCCCATTTGCATGGATGCACAAGTACAGCATAAAGCTGGCACAATATACAGAGCGGGTATTCACAGGGGTGCGCATGCAGAATGAACAAACAAAGCTATCCCTCTACCTAAAAGTTAAAAATGAGTGAACACACTGCGGCAAGAGACAAAATACAGACACTACCAAACAAATGGTACACTTTAGATTTAATTGCTCATTCATTCCCACTTACATGGAGGTAAATGGCAATTTGCGAACTATGTCTGAAATTCTTTTCCATTAATAACAGCAAGACAGTGAACGTATTACATCATCTGCGAACCAACTACAGCACAGAACATGAAGATTATGATCAACTTTGTCGATGAAATGCACTGTGAAGGACAGATGTGGCTCAGATGTTCTACCTGACCATAAACCTTTTGCTGCGGCATAAAAATCTACCGACAAAGAACCCTCAACAGTGGTTTGGCAGCCTCTGAGAAAAGTCCACGACGCAGCACGTGAAGACGTGTCATGTGACTTTTGACTCATCCTGTACGAATTACCTTCCTACTTGCTGTTTTTTACAGTTTGCTGAAATAAATGGGAAGCACTGGTCACATGTGGGGGACCAAAAAGGAGAGAGAGAACGCGCGATTGGGGACAAGCGGCACCACAAAGGCTTACAAGATGAGAACACTGGTTCCCAATTCTGAGCCTCCCAAGTGATGGTTGTTTCTGCTCGTTTCTGCTCTCTTTCAAACTCTCTCTCTCTGTTTGCCTGTAGTACAGCAAGCAGACCGGGGGTGCCCCTGCATTCACATTTACATTGTTTAACTGCACAGTTCGATCCCATTATTCTTTTTTCAATACACTTCCCTTGAATAAATTGGCCTAGAGACAATTTTGACTTTCTGGACACAACGTGCTCGCTCACGGTCCGAAAAACGAGTCCATCTGCACAATGCAGGCTGCAAACAAACACTTGTTTGAATTAAAGACCCTTTGAAATGAAAGTGAGCTTGGCCTCTTTGATCATATCAAACACATTCATCGATTCTTCTAGCTGGTGAGTCCTCCGTCTCTTACACACACACACACAAACACACACACGCACGCACGCAGACACACACGGGAGCCTCATGCACACACCGTCTGTCAGTCAGTTAAGTAGGGTTGCCATTAGCACTCAGGGCTTGTGGTTGCCATGACAACGAAGCAAGTGTTGTTCTGAGTGAGTCATGCTGTTGGCAGCCGAGGTACATGTGTGGAAGTAAACACACGTTTTCTTCACTACAGGAAGAAACACCTCTTCACTGCTGAGGCAGCACGGTTTAATTAAAATGTGTCTTGAGCAGTTCGTTCATTCTGAGCTTCAGCGCAGTAACACGTCCTGGACAGGGCAGCGGTTTTTTGACTTGGTCGAGGCAGATTTACATTTCTGCCCAGATGCACATGCGCCATCATGGAGGATCTGACGCGCACCTCTCTGAAATCAGCGTGTGGATCTGTGCTGCTGCGTACCTTGCAGACAGCCACAGATCGTGGGGAATGTGTTTCTGGTAGTGTGTGAGATCCTAAAAAAACAAAACAACAAAACATCAGGACGCATTTCAAAAGTAGCAGAAACGGTACGGTGCGTTTGGTGTTCCAATTAATAGACGTATGGTTTATAGCTGTAGCATAGTGTTGTAAGACCATTAGAGCCAAGTCTGAGTCAAGACCAAGCTTTTTAATAGTCGGGGCTGGACCAGGTCGAGACCAGATTAAGAATTTTTTCATCATACGAAAATAAAACGAAGAGAATCATTCATTACACATGATCAATATGAATAAATCATATTATTTTTTCACATATATGTTGTCAATTATAACATACATAAAGTATACATGCAATACAGCCTAAAATGATTATTAATTATTACTATGTCATTGTCTTAGTCCAACATCCCTTCTCTCCGTTTTTCTAATTAAACGTGAAAACATAACATTACAAGTTCTGCCCTCAAACTACACTGCTCACAAATAAAGTGTCCCTTAAGAGCAGCACGGTGGTTCGGTGGGTAGCACCGCTACCTCACAACAAGAAGGTCCCGGGTTCAATCCCAGGGTGGAGCGACCTGGGTCTGTTCTCCCTGCGTCCGCATGGTTTACTCAAAGACATGCATGCTAGGTGGCCTTTAGTGTGTGCGTGCGTGTGTGCGTGCGTGTGTGCGTGCGTGTGTGTGTGTGCACGCGCCCTACGATGGATTGGATGATATGATGGATGATAGAACTGCTGATTTTGATGTCCGGGGAACACAGCTGCCGTATCATAGCAACTGACTTCAAAAAGCTATACTGATGAAGAAAATTCAGCGAGGGTTTTGGCAGCCACGCGACGTGTCCTGTGACTTGTGACTCACCCTGTATATAGGCCTGTCACAGCTGTTACATAATCTAATCTAATCACAATAATTATCAACAAGAAAATCATAAAGAACTGACATTATCGCAATTATGTACAACTTTCCACAGTCGTTAGATTTCTGCAATAAGCAGAATGTGACTTTACTATGTTTACCATGCTGAGGGAACTAAGTTTGAATAGAAGAAAGTCAGGCATTCATTGTTACGTACATTGTTCTAATTTGATGGTAAACTTTTTAGAGGGCAGTTGTGTAATTAAGTCCATGTTTTTGCCATGTACGTATGCTAGCAGAAGGAGTACTGTTGCTGCTAGTTTCACTTCTGCCACGTTTTGCAGTATTATTTTTGCACGTGTTAGGGTCCCTACCTTTCGGCCCGCAGGGTTCCTGGCCAATTGCAGAGCAATCGGTGAAGCGATTTATAAATTGTCCTTCATTTACGACCTGTTTACCAACCGCTGCTTCTCCGGCTATTTAAGTGCGGGTTCTAGCGCTGTTCGTTGCCAGGTCGTCCCATTCCACTCGCGCATCCGACCACTCACGATCATCGTGACACACTGGACGTTCGCTCGGTCAGGATGGTCAGCTGGTAACGTCCTGGGGCTATTACTGCCGATCGAGACGCCCCTCGGCTTGGTTTCTCTGTGCGCTCCTCGCACGTTTGACCTCACGCTCATTCCGTCCTCGGTACCCTTCAAGCCTCACTTAGCCTCGCTCTTAACAAGACGTGTCCCGGTGTGGCTGTCATGCGCTGTATAGCCTCACTCCAGCCGGCGGCTCGTTCCAAATGAAACGCACCCCGGCACCTTTTCGAGCTGTCGTTCCTGCTTTCACTATACACGTGCTGTCAAGCGATTTGGGAGACGTCCCAATTCAGCGCTTTATCTCGCTCGCTGCACATCTGTCTCCTGGCGCTTCGGTGTTTTCGCGATTTAGTCGCACCCTGGCTATCTGGGGAGGTCGGTGATTTAATGCACGCGACACAGCTGTGCACTTTATGCCCTTTTTAGTTCTTTTTATTATTTAGGGTCTTTTTCTCTGTGTTAATCCTTTTTTATAGTTAATACATATTATTTCCCCATTCTTATTATACGCCATGGGATTCCGTCTATCCCGCATACTTGGGTCCAAACACCCAACTCATAACAATCAGTAGTCATTTGTGTAGGTTTTTTTGGCTGCTGTGCTTTATTAGGACAGGAACAAGTATTAGCTGCTAATCAAACATGGGTCGGAAGCAAAGCGGCTGCTCAGTCCTTCTGGGCTTGACCTGCATTAGTTGCGTTCAGTGAACAGACAATTCATTCATTCATTCATTCATTTGTTATCTTCCGTTTAATTCACAGGGCTACTCCGGGAGCAAGGGCAGGAACAACCCCAGATGGGATGCCAATCCATCGTAGGGCACACACAGTCACACACTAAGGGCCACTTTAGAGACACCAGTTAACCTAACACACATGTTTTTGGACTTTGGGAGGAAACCGGAGTACCCGGAGTAAACCCACTCATACACGGGGAGGACATGCAGACTCCACACAGAAAGGACCCAGGCCGCTCCACCCTGGGATTGAACCGGGGACCCTTACTGTAGAAGCTGTCTGTACATTACAAAGACAACGCATGTACGAGTTCACAGATAAGCAGAACCCGAAGTATAAATACAATGTCAATCTCTCAATTCGAACAGTAACCAGAGCTAGGGCTCGAACCCACATCAGCCAACGTTTAAATCCATCACCACCTGCTAATATAACCATCTCAGAACCGGTGTGTTTAGAGCATGAAATGCACTTTGTGGCTCAAGTCCAAATCTAGTAAAAACTCTTTACTCCCGGTTTATATCTAACTCCACCTCTGAGCCTGCAGCCAGTGAGTGGTGTGGTTTAGCTCAGGGTTCATCCTGTTTGTACATGTACCACGCTCATGCCAGGTTTTAACTTCCATCCCCTTCATTGGCTGAAACTCCCATCCCACCACGCAGGAACACACACACACACACACACACACACACACACACACCTATCCCCAGACACACAAACTGGTTTACAGACAAATCAGTCAAGATAAGTAAGATTAAGACGATTAACCACAAAAATGTTTTTATGACCTCAGCTAGAAATAATGGAGCTGTTGTAAATCGTGAGGTCATATACATTAAGATTTAAATTTACATTCACATTGGCCAGGCCTACTTTGCCACGCCCCGTTTGAATTAACCTTATATAAAGCGATAATGTTGAAGCGTGAAGGTTACAATTTAACGTCTGCTTTATTTGAAGTCAAATTAATCGTTGGCTAAAATTATATAACAGGATCCCACAAGAACTGCTGGACAATCTGACTTTGTCCATGTCCCATCACTGGCAGTCTTGGGTGACCATACACCCTACTAAACAGTCAATGTGGGGGCACTCTGGTCCAGTTG
Source organism: Parotocinclus cabessadecuia (assembly GCA_036873895.1). NCBI lineage: Eukaryota > Metazoa > Chordata > Actinopteri > Siluriformes > Loricariidae > Parotocinclus > Parotocinclus cabessadecuia. Next base: position 5,394 of record JAYJMA010099909.1, read on the forward strand.
GACATGCTCCTGTTCACCCCCATATACATATCTAACTTGCTATCCAATCCCTATAATTGATTTTGCATCTCATTTGCATAATCGAACAACTTGTTTGACTTTTCATTTGCCTTTCCGACGATCTCGTTTAATGAAATTAAAGACACGCTCCTGTTTTAACAGCTTCATATTCATTTTGAAATTTTCCCCACCCGGTTGTGAGCAGGCGGATTAAGATAAGCTTTGTTTTAATGGGTTGAATGTAAACGTGCTTAAGGTAACACACACTATGATGTACAGGGTATATATATTAAACTCCTCTGTGTACTATAAAATCAAGTAATGATGGATTTCTTGGAACGTGTCACCATCGTAAAATGGGCAGCGCCTGTGATTATACACAGTGTAGCTCAAATGTTATATGGCCCTTGCTTAAGGGCCCAACTGTAGCAGCTTGGCAGAGGTGGGATTTGAACCCTGGACCATTAGGTCCAGAGTCCAGTATCAAAACCATTAGGCTACCAGAATCCCAGAGTCGACCTCCCATCCTCAAGCACGATGGCGTCTATATGACACCCGACCTGACCAGAAGGTTTTGGAAATTGTGGGCAGGCCAACAAATTAGGCCTGCACATACAGGTGCGTATTATGCATTATTAAACAACTGTAAACGTATTATTAAAGAAATAACTGTGGGGGTTGCTGAATGTACTACTTTTCAATCATTCAAATAGGTGTCGATAGGGGTCTTCAATGCGACTTTGTAACTTTGATAAACTTAGGATCAGTCATTTCATTCTTGATCTCAATATAGCGGGAACATACTAAAGGAATATCTAGACACTTGTCCACACCTAATGCGACGATGAAAATAACACCAGGTATTTGTAGAACAACCGACGAGCTACTTGCACTTGCACTTGCGCGCGCGCGCACACACACACACACACACACACACACACGCAAACAATGGTGCACCTTGCATATTTCGGTGATCCGCTTACCTTTAAGTGGCGGTAGGGCTGGGAGCTCTCCGCTCGAACTGTGGCTCCGAAAGACGGATGATGAGCTCGGAGATTTCCGCTGCCTCTGCGCTTTTCTGACCGACTTTCGAGTGAAACCGTCCACCTTCTCGGTCACGGAGATCGCCGACATCTTAGTGTAATAACGAACTAGAAGGTTACAGATCGTCGCACCTTGAACCGGCGCGCCTTTTGAACGGGAATTTCTAGAACGGTTCTAGAACATCAGAGCGTTTCGGACATTCTTAAATTACTGTCCAATTTCAGAGGTCGTTCCGCGCGACGATCGGTTCAAAGTTTTCGCTTTAAGTTACAAGTACAGCTGTAACGTTACTTCAGAAGTAATCCCCCGGGTTTCCAAAAAGCGTAATGACTTATAAGTTAGAGTCGGTCATTCAGCAGGTTCTGAAATCATCCGCCCGCTGTGCAAGGTCGGCTTTCCGTGACACTGCTCATTATTCCCATATACCGAATTAGGATTATTTAACACAGTTGGTCTAATTATGGTAGCTAATTCCATAAACCGAGCCTCCTTTAACTTCACGCCGAAATCCAGTTAGGATTTGTAAATACACGCGGTTTTTAGGCGCACAGGACCGCCACGCAGCGCTGTTTAACCGAGGACTGACCTTTAAACTGAATCCACAGGCACCCAAACTGTGGATTGTAACTGACAGCCACAGTAATTTTAGCTCGGTGCTTAGTCGCGTTTAGAGCTGTCTGATGGGCAGCCCGTTCGTCCAATAAAATACGAAAAGCAAGCCGACCTCGACCAATCAGGTGCGCAATCGAACTTGTTCGACTACCTACAGGCTGTATCCTAAAATAATACTTACATTGAATCATAGGAGGGCTCAGAAGGTGTTATTTCGTAAACAATTTAGTGCGCCTATGTAGGGAGTAACAGCTATTTGGCATTTGCGTCAGGTATCGTCAGATGTTTGGGACGTTTTGTTTTGGTCTCTTGACCCAATGTGGGTTGGTATTATGTAATAATAATGATTATTACTGTTGGTATGTCGACTTACTTTATATGTAGATGAGAAGTCAAATTACAACTTGCTTTCCTGATGAGTTAAAAAAAGACCAGCACGTGTGGTGTTTTGAACACTTACGTTCGTCATCCAGCTTTACCACCAAGACCAGTAATGACCATTAGAGATTTCCAGCTAAAAAACGCCAGACCTGCACTAATCAACGTCAGCTTTTTGACTTCCCCAGCACACATACTGTTCTACAACTGTTTATTCTTCTTGCACTGATGCGACACACATTCGCAGTTTCACATTCTAGTTTCCTTCGTATTTTCTATGATTTTCTACTTTACTTTATTTTGCTTTTTGTTTCTTTCTTTCTTCCAGCTCCTATTCTTTACATTCTATTTCTATGACCGACCGACTGACTGACCGAAACCCAACTCACTCACAAACCCACTCACCCACTCACTCACAAACTCACTCACTCACAAACTCACTCACTCACAAACTCACTCACTCACTCGCTCACTCACTCACTCACTCACCCACTCACTCACCCACTCACTCACAAACTCACTCACAAACTCACTCACTCACCCACTCACTCACTCACAAACTCACTCACTCACTCGCTCACTCACTCACTCACAAACTCACTCACACCCACTCACTCAATCAATCACTCAGTCACGCGTCTTTTTCTTTCTCTGTCTTCTTTTGGGCTATGCTCTGTCTTTTCTTTCTTTGCTTTTTCTCCATTCCTTTCTATCTTTCACTGTCTTCATTTGTCTTATGTTTTTTCTTTCTTTCTTGCTTTGTTTTTAACTTTACTTTATTCATGACTTTCTATATATAGGTATGTGTGAGAATAAAACTATTTTTTAATAATAATCTACCTTCCAGTTACCTACTTATTATTTCCCCATAATGCCCAGAAGGCAGTAGTCACCAGCATACCTTAGTCAGGACTGGTATAACTTGTCTATCCTCACCATAAAAAAGTGAAGTCAGAATTTTGCTACTCAAACAAACATCCATAAATGACTATGAATATTATGCTATCCCATGTGGGAAATCTAATTACTGCTTATCTCAACATAACCCTGAAAAGCCTACAGTCCTAAATGCTTAAGAAGTCTGTGTTAGTGTACTATGATATACGTTTAGCATACCTGACACTGTGGATCGTCAGATTCTTGTCACCACTTATGATTACTTGGGCATTGGGACCCCGCCCTTGCCTGACTTACAAGATTGATCCCACCAGGCAGATCGATACGTTTCACTTTCATCACTTTATAGTATTGCTGCAGGAGTTCCTCAGGGATGAGTGTTTGGTCCATTTCTGTTCCCCAGGCACACTAAATCATCGGGTACAGTGCTTAGATCCCATGGTTTCTTATATCCCTACAACACAAATGATACTCGGCTGTATTTGTCATTCTTTCAATACACTTTCAAAGATGTCAAAACAGCTGTCTGACGGCATATGAGATAGCTGTGTATGAGAGGGACTGCCAGTTTTGGTGTGCAAGCGTGTCTTTACTCCACCAAAAAAGTAGCACCATGATGATGTAAGCATGCACATTTAAGTGCAGTGTGAGCACAAGCCAACGGAGGATAGGAGAGTGGCACAATCATGCTCTGGCAAGGTAAAATGCAAGTGGGAATAGTGTGAGTACGCCCTTAATCAACATAGACAGTGTTAAAAACATTACAGTATGCTGTATGTATATTACAAACAGTAGTATGCATTCATTGGCTATTAGAATACTAAACTCCTCTCCATCATCATACTGTTGTACATAACTACGTTTTGTGTGTGGTGTGTGTTTGAGCTGCATGGTGACATATTCCACTCAGTCAAATACAGCAGTACAGTAATGCATTTTGTCCTTGAAGCCTTGAAACTCGTGGGGAAATTATTTTGCCCCCTGGTGGCTTTTCCTATCTATAACAAAAATCCATAACAACTTGCAGCTTCAGTGTCGGAACAAAAATATGTTCGACTTCATTTTGGTACTAAAAAGAGTACAAAAAGCCAGGTAAGTTGTTGAATATGAACACCAGACTCTCGCTAAAGTACAGGAACGAGTCGTTTAACGTTCTTCTGACCAATGTCTGCCCTTAAGAATGATAATTGGAAGTAAAAGTCGGTTACACACATCTAATTCACATTGTCGTTGTCACTTTTCTTGTTTCAAATTCAAGAAAAGATACAGATATTACTCTGTTGTACAGTACAGTACAATACAGTCCTTTTACTTCTCCTGAAATAAAGCCCCACACTATAATCCTCCCTCAACCAAACTTTACACTTTACACAACACAACTCAGACTCTTTACACAACTTAGACTCGCCCATCAGATCCACAGAGGGAGATGGGTAAGTCGCAACTTAAGCGAAGACGGCTCCTCCGCTCTAGAGTCCAGTGGCGGCGTGCTTTACACCACTGCAGCAAAAGCTTGGTGCTGTAAGGCTTGGATGCAACTTCTCGGCCATGGAAACCCATTCCATGAAGGCCACGTGAAGTTTGCAGGTCTACAGCGATCGACTGGTAACCTCTGCTCACTCCGCTGACCCTGCTCTGTCATGGCCGCCTTGCTGTCACTCCCAATCACTTCCAGTTTGGTTTAATCCCATTGACAGTTGACTGTGAAATATTTAATAGCGAGGAAATTCCACGCTCACACTTATCACAGAACCTGAGAACGAATCTTCACCCAGCTCATGAGAACAGCCCACTCTTGCACAAATGTTTGCAGAAGCAGCCTTCGTACCTACTGCAGGTACTTGAATTCATACTCCTGTGGCCACGGGAGTGATTGGGACACTTAAACTTAATTATTTCATGGCAGAGTGAATATGTTTAGCAATACAGTGTGGATTGGGTAATACTTTGCTTTATTTACCAATATGTGCTTATATTTTTATGATAGAAGTCAAGATTTGAAAGAAAAAGTGCCCCAACAATGCACCATGGCATGCACTCGAACTAAAAGTAAAGGCTAACTAACACAAAGGCTGTGCTTAAGCTTTTGCTAATTGTAACGTTACCAAGAGACAAGCGCTCTGAAGCCATACCTGAGATTACCTAGAGAAATGAGCTTGGAGGACACTCCTCACCTCCATTTACTGAGATGCAAGAGCTTTGAGGACATGCCTCCATGGTCTCGGATGTCACAACGCTTTTTACTGGGAGATACGGGTGTAATGGATACATCTCTGATTAGTTGGAGACACTGGCAATTTGAGGCCTGGCCATGAAGTCACCGACTACACATCTTCTTTACTAGGAAAGCCATTATAGGCCCTGATTCCACAAACTTTGGGAAGTGAACCAAACCTCATTTGCTTGATACAGGTACCAAAAGCAGGCTTCCTTTACTGAGAGAAGGAGACCCCAAGTTAAAACAATTACAGTACATTACAAGTACATTATTGTGCGTAAAATGTATATTTGACAGTCTGCATGTATTCAATCACTAGTAACATTTCCTAAATAGAGAATGCAAATAATGCCACGTGTTACGTACATATAAAACAGACGGGATATGTATGCACTGCAGTTATACAGCCATGCGAACGCGGTTCTTTGCGCAAATATATTTGATGAAAATGTACATTTTCATCCCTTTACATAAAAAGAGTCTCTAATTTGTCTTGATAAAAACAAATGATTGGTAAAATACACGCAGTGTAAGATGCTGTGCTCAAAGTCTTTAAGAAAACAAAAAACAAAGCAAAACTAACTCGTAACTCGTGCCTCCGATATTCCTCCAAGAACACCAGAAGCGGCAACGTCCAATCAAACGCCAACAAGCATTATTTCTGTGGCGTTTTCTGAAAATATGAAGAAATTTTCTTCATAGACGCTGGTGATGTAATCTTCTGAGCTTGTGGCGTGGACAGCTTCCGAGCAGACTGCGGAGAACTTATCGCCTTAAGAGGAGAAAGGAGAAAGTAAAACAACTTGTAAGCAATCTGCACAAACTCTAAAATATTGTGTGTATATATATATATATATATATATATATATATATATATATATAAAATCACACACACACACAAGTCAATGCCAATTTTAGATAAATCGATTAACCAAACATGCATGTCTTTGGTCTGTGGGAGGAAACCGGAGTACCCGGAGTAAACCAACGCAGATACGGAGAGAACATGCAAACTCCGTACACAAAGGACCCAGGCCGCGCCACCCTGGGATTGACCCCGGGACCTTCTTGCCTTGAGGCAGTGGTGCTACCCACCGAGCCACCGTGCTGCCGTTTGTGGTCCGTGTAATGCAATGTGCAAAGCTTTGGGCATCTGCTAAATTAGATATAATCCATATATGTGCTATATAATCCACACATAACAGGCACAGCAGTGTAGGAACCTGACTGCTACTAGAACTGAGACAGTTACGGGAGCTTTACCATTAATATTACACTTATTTTGGTCAATTCTGACACTTGATTTTATTAAATGTCACACCTGGCGCCTCCGTCACAACTCCCATCCCAGTTGCTCTGACACGCCCCTGACCCAGCCCTGCAACTATGGCATTGGGAGAATCCTCTCACTTGTCACCTCTTCTGCTATTTAAAGCCTTTGTCTGAAGCAGCAAGGCAGTTAGTGACATAATCTTTTTAAACTTTGTTTTAGAACATGCTGCAGGCACCCAGTATAAATATACAGTGTATATATAAAAATCTGTTTAATAAGGCAAAACAATTCAGTAAAACCAAGGTTCAAATAGAATACACAAAACACTTTTCTGATATTGGCATTTATCACTGGATTGCATTTGCAGTTTCAGTATGCAGATCCTGGCCATTTTCTATACAATTCTTTTCAGAAGAAGCAAACTGTCTTTTAAAACAAGTTCTGAATCATTTCAAATGTCCTTTTTTTTACCTCTATGATTTGCATGAATTCAGGTAAACAAACATGAACATCAAATTGCGTTCTACTGTTTTGACATTATGTTGTACGTGTAAACATCTTGAACTGCAATAACAGCAGTTGTTCTCTTAAATGCATTCAGTGTTTTACTATAAAACAAAGTGCACGATATATTAACACCATTCAAAATAAAACGAATACAGAGCTTCGGTTTAGCCCTCCTTCTGAGACAGTGCAGCGCATGTGGAACGACGGCGTGAGTTACTTCACGGGCTCAAGTGCAACAACCAACAAAAGGTGAAAAAAGAGGCTAAAAACACGGATCAAAAGGCACAACAGTCAAGCGCCTCGGCGAGAAAAAGACTGCGGAGGAAACCAAGCCCAAGAATGTTGTTCAAGGCAAGCGAAAAGTTGAACAGGACTCTCATACATTAGTTTGGCTTTAGTTTGAGCCTAGAGTAAACCAGAATTGAGCAAAATGCTCCGAGAGCAACCGAAGACCCAAAGGCAGTTCAGCAAAATGCTGAAGAGGCTAGTTGGTGCAAAGCATAAGACACTCGTACGCAGAGTGAGAACTCAGGTGAGCTGGAATGCTTTTAGGTTTGCAGAGCCACCTGGAATGGCAGCAAAGTTGGAGAGGCCACACTTCAGTCACTGTACAGAGGCCACATCTATTAAAGTGGAACCAACATAAATAAGAAACTACTTGCACTGGACTTGGGGTCCAGAGGCCGCATCTCCTTCAGTGAGACTCGACTATCGAAGCCAGACCTCCGTTACTGGGACCTGCACTGAAAGTGTTTAACAGAAGCAACACCTCCTACACTGGGACAGGTAAAGACCACACCTCCTTTACTGAGGCTTTTTGCTTAATTAAATTGAGAGAATCTATACAATTCCTGTCATTTGTGCCAATTATGACATTGTCTGTGGCTGCTTTATTATTACCATTATTTTTATTATTATTAAGTTGTATTTACATAGCGCCTTTCTAGTACACAAGCCCCAAGATGTCACTCAGTGCTATGGAGCTATAGCCTTCAGTGCTTTATTATGCACTATATTAACTGTTACAGTCCGCACCCCATTCTTAGTCTGCATTTCGCCAGCACAGAACTCGTTTCTGTCAATCACCGGTCGGACAAAATACGGTTTCTTGCAGCAGCTCGTCTGCTTCTCCTCTAGCCTGCAAATGTTCACTGCTCTCCTCGTCATCCTCTCTCCCTGTCATCATCTCTTCTGTTTCCATTGCTGCTTCCATCACGCCGGGTTCAGGCACCTGTTCATCGTTAACTTCGTCATCCTCTGCCATGTCTCTGTAGTCTGCCTCAGGTTCCTCGGCTTCGGGTTCAGCGCCTGTAGATGATGTTCACACTGGGTGTTTTCTTCAACGTGCCGTATACAGTACTGTGCAAAAGTCTGAGGCCACAGTTAGATTTGTTGTTTTAGCTATTGTATTATGACCACAACAACTGCTGGGCAACCTTATGAGTGTCAGTGTGTTTTGGCAGTCTTGGGTGACCATACACCCTGCTGAACAGTGCTCAGTACTGTTATGTTGAGAAATTAAAGTTCTGTCGAGTATTCAATGCAGGAGTGTCTATAACGGTGCGGTTATGTTAAAAACATGTTCTGTCATTAATCCTCCTTTACCTTCAGCTGTTTGTGTGCCCCCTTCGGAAGCCCCTGTCAGTGGGCACCGGTGTTCTCGGTAGTATTTGAGGCGGGTGAAGCCCTTGGTGCAGGTGGAGCAGCGGAAGCGATAGTTGTTTGTGTGGCAGCGCTGGTGCTCGAGCATGTGCGCTCTCCGACTGAAGCTCTTCTGGCAGAACTGGCACTTAAATGGCTTGATGCCTGCATATACACACAGGGGTTAAAAAACATAATGCACTGGTTTATGAGCTGAAGCAGAGTGATGTATAATTTTCATAAAATATGCATTTCCCATTCTGAAACAGCTGGTCAAATAAAAAAAAGTTTAATTTGTCATACTTTTTGTTTACGTCCTTTTTTTATTGATTGAATATTGATTTACTCTGCATTAACTATGTCACAGTCTGTGATGTGAAGGACACGTGCAGAGATCTGTACTATGCCCGCTTCACCTACATAGTGCTTAGTGCCGGTCATGTGACCTCTGAGTAGATTATCCTACTACACTGTTTACAAAAATGAGGGGATATTTTAAAATGATTATGAAACGATTAAAAAAAACCATTTGATTTGACTTCAGTAAACAAGATAATCAGAAAAGCTAAGTTGTTCGATTACTCAAATGAGATGAAAACCCAGTGCTGGTGATTGAGTAGCAAGTGATATATTCATGGGGGTGAACAGAAGCAGGTCAAACTGGACGAGTGTGTCCCCACATGGACTGTTCAGTAGAGTGTATGGTCACCTAAAAGTGCCAAAACACACTGCCAGTGATGGGGCACGGGCAGGATCGGACTGTCCAGCAGTTCTTGTGGATCCTCTTTATATTCATTTTGAAATATCCCCTAATCTGTGTGAGCAGTGTAGTAGCACCGTGCTGAATTGAACCCCTTTAAATGTTAGTGTTTAAAATGTGATACTGCATTGCCTATTCTGGAAAACAGTGCCTCTTCATTCCCTCATGGTTGTGTGCAGCCATCGAGGTATCTTTACATGTTAATGTTTATATTCCACCGTGTGTGTTTATATTTTGGCTCTACCGTGTGTGTGTGTGTGTGTGTGTGTGTGTTGTAGCTGAAGAACCACAGTTTTCTGTATTTCCTGAAGTGAGTGATGTGTTATAACAGCTTATAGTTCAGATGTTGTGTGGATGTCAAATGTTAGTTACCTCATGGAAATACCTTTTATATTTACATTTTAATAAACGTCCCACTTCACAGAACATTATGCAGGCGTTAAACGGCACATGCCTGTAACGCATCATTTCATTTGGACTGTCTTCAGCTCAGTGGCTGAGGCTCTGGACTTATAACCAAAAATATTTCGCTTCACATTCTGGCTCTTTCTGATGCTGAAGAAAGAAGGCTGAAGGCGCTTAACCTTTAACGTCTTACTGTAAGTAATACTGTCTCTATGAATATATATGTCACTAAAGTTCTGTTGCCCTAAAGGAATGAGTACTTGTTGGGGATGCTATTTACTGTACTGTAATTATTATCTTTGTCTTTTATAACATGAAAACAAACGTTTTCAGCCTTCAAGACTATGATAGTCTTTTCTGTCAGCACGTGTTCACTCGTGCTAGCTTTCTGTCATTCTGATATGAATTACGTGTTCTTATTTCCTAGTATAATTCTTAACACCTCAGACGGTAAAGTGAATGGACGTTGATCAGACGGACGTTAAGTGGTGCGTACCTCTATTTTATTCTATTTAGTCTGTCGCACCTTGGTTTGTTTACAGCCCTGAGAAAGAACCAAGCAGCAGCACTACACTGCTGTCTACTAGTTTTGGAGAGCTGTCACCATCCCGCAACCTCTACGTAATTTAGCAGGTACAGGGAAATCGATTGTTCTCTCCTCACCTGAGTGAGACAGTATGTGGGCCTTGAGCTTATCCGGCCGATTGAACTCCTTCGTGCAGCCAACATGTGTCCTTATAGATTCGAAACAACCAAACAGAACAAAACACAGTCAGATGGACAATCTATGTTGATTAAGAATGCATTATGTGATGAGGGTTTCTTATCGTATTGTATTATCGCGTGCATTACGTTTACTGTAAATTTAAGACGCAGTGCATTAAAAAGCATATTTAAAAACCAACCTTCTTTGACATTTGAGCAGCAGATGATCCACTGTTGTGACCCAATCCCAAATGATTTTGTTACATTTTTTTTTTTGTTTTTCTTCCTTTGGGTTTTAAACCCATTTGCGTTTGAACCGATTTCGTGGTTGAAAGAGAAATCGAACGGACCGTACCGATGTCCAAATCGTTCAAGTAAAAAAGGCATTCGAATTCCGAGGTTCCACTGTACTTTGTAACAAGCGCTCATACCTGTTATACCAGTATATACACCGATATAATAAATATATTATTATTTCTATTATTATACTAAACTGCTGCTACTTCTAAATATTATTACACTACACATTATATAATTCGATACTACATAATTATTATAATAGTACGATCATTTTATATAACAACAGGTACTTATACTACATTGTTGCAATAATATATTATCAGTATTATTTATATTAAAACACATCATTTCTTATTTTTATTTTCACATTGCTGCTGTTACTGCTATCATATTATTATATACCTGTGTTTTTATTTTAGATTGTTATATCATATTACCTTTATGTGCCTTTAAACTTAAATGTCCATGTATTTACTTATGTTGTCTTGCACTGTTTCTTGTAAGAGGTACCTCTCAGAATTTCGTGTCATGTACAATGACATTCAAGCTTTCTCTCTCTCTCGCTCTCTCTCGCTCACTCGCTCTCTCTCTCTGTCTCTCTCTGTGTTACTACATTAACTCGTTTCTTAATAGCTCTGTAGCTATGAACGTTTTTATTCGTGTGTATCAGGATGTAATGACACAATGAAGGCATGATGCAGTAAGTACATGAATGCTTAGTAGAATGTGAATCATCTTAATAAGCGACTCTGATAAGAAACTGATGTGTCTTAGTTAGATAGTTCCAAATAATGAATACATGTATCATGTTATTTATATAAAGTTTTTGCTGGGATTGATTGTGTTTGTACCTGAAAGGGCATTTGTACTTCTTAAAGGGTTCGTGGATCAGCATGTGTCTCTTGACCTTGTCCTTGCGATTGAACGTCGCTTCACATACCTGACATTTATACGGTTTCTCCCCTACAATGTAAAATAAAAAAAAGAACACACTGACAATCATACAATAGCTCTTGTACTTAAAAAGACAAGTAAGAACAGATTGCTTTTGCTTTCTGAAATGTTTACGCCCACTATATAATAAGCACAGAGAATTATTTGCACTGATAAACATGGTTATTAAAATGTGTTTTGGATCAAACAGAAACAAATCTAATCAAATTCAGCCTTTAACTATTTTTGTTCAATATAACCACACCTTTATTACTTTATGTACAATTGAAATCAGAAAAAAATGTCTGGAAAAAAAACTCTACCTGAGTGGATTTGTGTGTGCAGTTTGAGGTAGTGCTCCGTTTTGAACAACTTCTTACAGATCTGGCATTTGAATTTGCCGCCAGTGCCATGTGTGAGGATGTGTCTCCGAAAATACCGCTCACACGGGAAAACCTAAACACACACACACACACACACACACACACACTATCACTATCCTGGTGGGGACTTTCTAATGACATAATGATCACTGTGGCTAAATAATCCTACACCAAACCATGTGTAAAAAAGCAGCCTTTATCAGAAGAAATGTTGTCCTCACAATGATGTATAATATTTCATGAAATGGATCTCATTCTAACTAGGGGTGGGTCCCAAAACTGAATACCCATGTGCCTATTCACTACAATTTGTTCATTAATATTTCATCCAGTGTGAGTGATACCTTGTGGCAGTGGGGGCAAGGGTAGTTGTGTGAGGCGGTAAGAAGGTGCTGCTCCAGAGCTTCCTGTGTCGAGTACTTGCTCTGGCACTTATTACACCTGCAATCAACAAGTGTCGGTACAATTCAGCATATCTGAATACCTACTGGTGGATCAGATCAGTCCTCATCTTTAATCATAATCTGCTGACAGTGTTTGGTTGTTTCAAATTCCTAAGCTTCCGTGGTCACTTTTTGACCACATGATTTCTGTCTGGTTGTTGTATCAGAGTCCATTATGTTCCGACCTGTAGTAGGTGGTGTCTTTGCGTGTGTTCTGTTGAGGGCAGAAGCTGTGGGAGTACTGGTGCAGGCCGAGCTCGAACAGAGACGGGAATACTTTGGTACACAGGTGGCAGCGGTAGGTCATGTGTTCTTGGTGCGAACGAATGTGCTCGAGAAACAGCTCCTGCTTCTTGAAGGTCTGTGAGCAGGTCTTCACCACGCACCTGTACACCTGCACAGCACACAAACTGCATACATATACACCTGAACAGCACAGATATTATAATCTCTCTCACACACACACACACACACAGAGCTAGTGAGTAAAGTGTCAGAGTTGATGTACCTGTTCATTTTTGTGTTGGATCATGTGGGATTTGAGTTGGAAGTAGCTGCTGAACTTGGCGGCACAGAACTGGCACTGGTATGAGCTGTCAATCAGGATGAGCTGCTTGCTTTTGGCCTGGCTCGAGGACTTTCCCTCTGACTGAGGCTCTGCCTCGCTCTGCTCTAGAACTGCTTTTAAAAACAGGAGAACAGCGCTGAGAGGCTTTGGCTACTGCTTCATTTCATTCACGTTTTTTCTTCTGATATAACAGGATTCCCGGGGACAAATGCACAAGGCAGTGGGAGGTAAAAAGACAGGTCATCTAAAATACACTTTCAACGTTCAGTTCAAATGATTAAGACATTATAAAAATAAGAAACAGTTAAGGACCAGACGGTCTAGGGTTCAAATCCTGACTGCCCCGGATGGGTACCTGAGCAAGGCCCTTAACCCACAATTTCTTGTAAAACTGTATTACTTGTAAGTCGCTCTGGATAAGGGTGTCTGCTAAATGCCATAACTGATTCAAGCGTAATTAACATGAACAATGAACCGCTGACATTTACAGAATGTTAGCTATTACAAAAATTTGTTTGACCATTCTAAAAGTTGCTAGTTATAGTAGCTACGATATGCTGACCTTCAGTCCTGTACACTTGACTTTTAAGCACTATCTGTGTTCTTGCATGTCCTTAGGTCAAATAGTTGAATTATCTAAATCGAATTTTGATTTTGGTCATTGTTTAGAACGTTTTATTCTACGCTTCTCTAAAGCTTATTATATATTCAAAGCATTTGGTGATTTTGCATACATGCTGCTCACATAAAAATAGGAAATATGGTAAAATGTAACAACTGTTATGATTTGTGGTGGGCAGCAAAGATGTGGGGGCCTTAGAAATCCCACGGCGTTTAATAATAATGGGGAAATGATATAGAAACAAAACTAAAAGGGGGAAAAAGCAGAGCAAAAGCTCCCAAACATGTGAAAAGGGCGTGCCGTTGTGTTGCCTCGCGGAGTGGGAGCAACACGCAAACGGACGCCATAGCTCATAAGGGCGAACGTGAAGTGAGCACGATAGAGCGCTGATTCGGGACGTCTCCCAAATCGCGAGGACTCTGGAATGGCAGAGGGAGAGCATGAGCTCGGGTGCGAATAAATTGCAGAAGGCATCGAAGCGCCAGGAGGCGAGCGGGAGCTTGGGCCCATGTATATCGCGAGTAAGTTGAGCCGGGGCGTGTCTCAATCACCGGTTCTCTCAAACCGGCTGGAGTGAGGGAAAGCAGATGTTCGTAATCAGGTCCTAAATTAAGCACCAGATATAAACTGCCAATGGTATACGCTCCGGGGCGAGAGGTAGGAACCCTAACAATAACCCCTAATGAAATATCCTCTCATTGTTGGGAGAAGTGTATAAAGAAAGACTGTGAAGCCTGGGAAGATACAAATAAATTCCTTATTATACCTTAAAGTGGGGAAATCAAGCAAAGGGCAAACAAATTACATGCTTAAAAAAGGGATAATATTAAAGCATTCAATCGCTTTCAAAACACATTTTTTCTTCTGTCTCTATTTAGTATGTTTCTTTTCACATCTTTCTATTCAGCAAAGCCTTATATAGCTTGTTATTCCACAGGAATTCCAGCACCCTGGTTCATCTCTACATAAATATAGGCATAATGCATAAATAGTGTTATTTATCTACTATTATATAACTGTGCTTTTAAAGCAAGACGTTACCGTGTTCCTCCTGTCTGTCAGAAGGTTGCTGTGCGGTTTCCTCCGTGTTCTCCGGGACAGCTTTCACTGTGATCGGAAGTCTCGCCACACTGCTGTGTACCCCAGTCGGCCACACCTTGTGTGTCTGCATGTGCTTCTTCACATTGGACTTTTGGGCAAACGCACGACCGCACACGATGCATTGAAACGGCTTCTCACCTGTGTGGCTGAAAATAGTGAAAAAGAGCAGATCAAATTAGACATGCCTGAGAGAATATGAAAGCAACACCGTGTTTTTCTTTTGAAACGGGGATTTCAGGTAGGTTTAGTTCATTCAGAAAATAATTGAACTTGTAACGGTGGCAATTCTGGTTTCAAGTGGCTTCCTTCAGACTGATTCAGTTCTATTGAGCTGGACTGCTTGTGTGTCACTGAGCTGGAGTGAGTTGCTTTTTGTCATGAAAGGCACCTCCTTAATTTGAGAGACGGTGCATATGAAATTCCCATGATGTCAGCGGTTATAGAAATACTCCAACCACCAATGATGCAATGGTCAATATCGCTGAGATCACATTTCCCCACATTTTGATTTGTGATCTCAAGCTATTCGGTAGTACCTAGTAATAGTGTAGAGTACAGTGATGTAAAGCATTTACTTTACCTTCTGATGTGCTGCTGCAAGTCAAAGTTTTTGGCGAACACCTTGTCACAGAAGTTACACTTGAGCTTCTGACCCTTGGCTTTCATTTGTCCTCCTGAGGAAAAAATGGTTATTGATATGATTATAATATGATAATATGATTGTTTAAAAAAAACAGGTCATTCCGAAAAATGACGTTGGGGTTTGATGACCGTCCGTTCT
>JAYJMA010099918.1:0-20962 GCA_036873895.1 Parotocinclus cabessadecuia
CAGACTGGTAAACATGCCCCCATGCCAACTCTTTTGGAATGTGTTGCAAGCATTAAATTAAAAATGAATGAATATTTACAAAAAACAATAGCGTTTATCCATTTGAACATTAAAGATCTTTGTAGTGTATTCAACTGAATATAAGTTGAAAACAATTTGCAAATCATTGTATTCATTATGTTTTATACTGTGTCCCAACTTCAATGGAGTTTTTTGGGATTGCATTTTGCACATTTATTTATTGTCATCTTAAAAGTGTAGCCAAATGAGGCACTGAAGCTGGAGTTTTAATTTAAAGACCGTGCAGGTCACAGTGATTTCAAATATGATTTGACACACTCTTTGTCGTTGTCAGCATTGAACTGCGCTAATTAAAAAAAATTAAATAAGGACATCCATAGTTATTTTTTTGCTTTGGAAAACACGAGTAGTCAACTATGCTTTAAACATAAAAGTTTTGTATGTAAAACAAATGCAGCTACGTGTGTCTCAGTGTCCATCCCTGAAGGCATAATACCTGCGTTAATAAGATAATCATATGGAAGACTTTAGAAAACCATTGCTAGTAAGCACAGTATGTCTTGCTATCTGAAAACTGTACTATATACTGTTATACTGCAATACTATTTGAATAATAAAGCAAAGCAAAGCATCTTATTTTCTCCCTGTTTATCCTGGTCAAGGTCGTGGTGGAGGGTCCAGAGTCTGACCTAGAATACCCTGGGCTCAGGCAGATGTACTGAAGTTCTCTAAACATACCAACCATCACACTGCAAGCCCCATCTGGGATGTATACTC
The DNA here is from genome assembly GCA_036873895.1 of Parotocinclus cabessadecuia. Taxonomy (NCBI): domain Eukaryota; kingdom Metazoa; phylum Chordata; class Actinopteri; order Siluriformes; family Loricariidae; genus Parotocinclus; species Parotocinclus cabessadecuia. The sequence goes on from JAYJMA010099918.1 coordinate 799, forward strand.
AGTCCTTCCATAAGCTGCCTATTATAATTGATACAGAAGAGCTGCCTGCCAATTTAGTGGATTCATATCATAAACTTGAACTTAAAATGATAAATCTTGAACAGTGCAGAGCTGGTTTCCTAGGTAACTCAGTATCCATATAAGCTGTGCTTGACTTGCTTGCTAGCGGTGTGACAAGCAGTCACTGTATTTGACTAGGCAGCTAGCAAGTTATTTTCATTAAAGGGAATGTAGTATATGCCTATGCTCACATTGTGGGTCTCTCTTTATGCTATTGCTATTTCAGCCTTTATTTATGATATAAAACAAGGACATGCAGACACTGGGATTGAACCCAGGGACACCATACCGCCCTACATAGTAATATAATATATGGTATAACGCAAACCAATCCAAGTAAAGTCAAATATACTGCTTACAAAAATGAGAGAATATTTCAAAATGAATATGAATGATTCAAAAAGAAGCTTTTGATTTGATTTCATGAACTAAGATAATCAGAAAAACAAATGAAAAGTCAAACTATTATACAAACTCAATTATCGTGATTGAGTAGTGAGTGATATATTCATAGTGGTGAACAGAAACTTGTCAATCTGGATGAGAGTGCCACACTGTTCAGTAGGGTGTATGATCACTCAAGACTGCCAAAACACACTGACAGTGATGGGGCATGGACAGGATCAGAGTGTCCAGCATATCTTGTGGAATCCTCTTCAGATTCATGTTAAAATATCCCTTAATTGTTGGGAGCAGTGTATACAACTATCTAGGCTCACTGTCTAAAATGAACAAATCTGGCAATGGTGCAAGGAATAATTTCCTAAATGTGATGAGGAAGAAACTTTAGGAAGGACAAGACTCAGAAAATGACCCAACCTCCTTGGGCAAACTATATTATATATGTAAGAGATTAAATAAGCGACCTAAAAATGAATCTGTAATAGTTCATAACATTCAGGGTGTTTAACATTCCTACTGTTACTGTGGACATATTTTTATTTTTGTTTTAATTTTGTCAATTGCCATGCATTTAAAAATATCTATGTGGCTAGGATGGTTGTCAAAGCGGAAACTAAAAATTGCTTTGTATTGTTTTGTCTCTTCTATTGTTGATTTACAAGCTGTACTAGCTGCCCTTTTCCAACTGGTCTAAACTTATAGAATAGATGTAGTATAGATGTACATGACCATCATCAGTCACACTGATAGTCACCTCAGCTTCTTTTCTCATAAATCTTTATGTATGATTGCGTTTTTGGCTTGTTATTGTGTCATGGCCTTAGCTGGCAACATTAAAAAATTATTGAATTTACACAACACACAATTTAACAACATTTTTTATGAGAATTATTCATTTTTGTGCTCATAGCACAGCACCATAGATACAGTCACTGAGCTTATTTACTGAGGAAATTTACTGTACAATAACTGTACTCATTGTTGCAGTGTACGTTCCCTCAGCATGAATTACACACTTTGTACAAAAATATATACAGCTCTCAGCTATTTATATTACATATTATATTATATTTACATGATATTTATATGAAGTCATGTCAAGTCAAGTCACAGGTCAAGTGCTCCTTAAGTTCCATTTGTACCAGAACTTGTATGAATCTGTTATGAGAACACACTCAACCTTGCTTACACTAATTTCCCCAGTTTATACAAGGATGTACCCTGCCCCCACCCCGGGTACTCAGACCTCATTTCTATTACGCTACAAAGAAAAATGAGACTAATGCTAATTTACAACATGCTGTGTGTTATTCATGTAATTTAATATTTTTTTTAATGTATGCAGTAATAACTTGTTAAAATAGAAAATCTGTAGATAATTTCAACCAAAGCTGCAAGAATGATGACCCTGTACTGTTGCACACCTTAAGATGTATCGTCAGGAAGAATTGGGACAAAAAACACCAGAAACACTAAATCCCTTGGTAACCTTAGTGCAAAAACGTTTTTTAGGTGTGCTGAGAAGGAATGGCAACATTAGAAAGTGGTCAATTCTTTACTGTCCCAACTGTTTGGAATGTGTTACTGGCCTGAAATAATATTAACAAATTAAATAAAGTTCACCAGACAAAACATAAAATATGTCAGGGCCATCCTGTCTGGTATTGAATTTAAAATAAATCAAAGTAATTGTAAGAAATGCTGCATCTTTCTTTTATTTGTTTTTTTGATACTGTATCAACTTTTTCTGATTGGGGTTATAATCCCATTTTTTCCCTTATTGCTGCCTTAAGGATGCTAAATTGCATTCACTGTTTTTAACACTGTTAACAACAATGTTTATTTCACTGACAATAAAGTGTTCATTCTTTTCTATTATATTCTATTCTATATACACCTCTGACCTGGCTAAATGGACTGTCTGGAGTACACTCACTTGGAGGTTTGGAAGCTGCAACCTATGGCAACACAGTTTGGAGGAGTATACTGTACCTGTCACCTGTGATTAGCTACATCAGCAAGAATGTAGAAAAGTACTCTCTCCAAGAACATTATCTCATGGCCCAAAATAAGCTAGATGATTGCAAGGGTATATGCACTGCTGCAAACCTGTGACACTTTGTCTCTGTAGCAGCCCTGAGAATCAACTTGTCAACTTGTCCTTGGCCATGGAAGAAGCAAAGCACTTCCAAGTCATCAGAGTTTGTGGCAGGGCCAAACCAATAACATCTACAAGACAGCCGGTCATTCTTGTGACTGTGATGGCTCCCTTACAGGTGCATTGAATGAATTTTGCACATGGTCTGAGCCCAGAACATAATGTAAACCCACACAAAGCTGCTGGACCTGAAAACGTACTTCTCGAGTACTCAGAGGACTTGCAAGCCAACTGACAGTTGTTTTATTTTCAAACGCTCCCCACTCAGTGTGATCATCCCATCATGCCCCAAGTCCACCACTATAAGTCAGTGTCTTGTCTTAACGGCATTTCTTCCTGTAGTCCTCATGCTTGTCAAGTGCTTTGAGAGGTTTGCCCTTGAAAACCCAGCTGTCCACCTCACTATGCCTCTTGTAGTTTGCATCCTAACTATCAAAGTTTAGAATCCGACACAATTCCTCATCAGTTAGTGGAAAAGCTAAATCTGATGGACAAGACCACCTCCTTCAGAACTGACTGAGAGACCTCTCAAACATCACATCCACCAACATTATCACCACCTTACTAAGTACTTGTTCTCACCCCGGCTATGTACTCGCAGTGTACTGTGACTGTGCCAGTTTGAACGAATGTACACTTTGAACCATATCATCATGTGTTGGAGAAGCAAGTCTTAATGTGAACAAAGAGCACTGAGGTACTTCTGGCGCAATATGCAATTATTGGACAGTGCACTTTTTATTGATGCATGTGATATGCTGATTCTCCATCATATCTTTATTTAATAATCAAATGATCATAATGCATGGCTTTTTTGAGGCAACCTCTCAAAAGGGGTGAAAACTAAATTTTAACTGACTTTAAACATTAATACATCTGCACAAGCAAGACTAACAATTAAGTTACCATATGTACAGATAAAAGATAAAATAATAAATAATAAAACACTTTAGAATGTAAAAGAACCTCTGTATTAAGTAATGCAACTACTGGTAGTGCCACTAAAGGGGCCAGAACTAAATAACGAATGGAGCATCTGAAAACCATTGTTTTAAAGTAAGCTCTATATTGGACATTCAGTATATATTTGTATATATTTCTGTCTTTTATTGCTCATGACAGCAGTTCCTAAATGTTTTCTCCGGTGCAACTTTTTTGTAGATATTTTCTTGATCTTCGTTTTTTTTATTCCAGGTACCACTGGAATTTGTAAACAGTTTTCATTAAAAAAAAACCTTTTCAATTTGTATTTCATACAAAACAGCAATTACAATGGAACAGAAAAACATTCCACATTAATTCTCATTAACGCAATTTTATGTAAATACATGAAAAGAAACCAATAAAAAACCATATACTGTAAATAGTGCAGCATATTAGTAATAAATACATTTATACACCCTTCATATTTAAAACAAGACCATTTATGACTGTATATATAATTAAAATGAACATTGAACATAAATATTTGCAATCTGGCTTCAAGTACATTATTATAATGCAAATGTAAAAACAAGCAATGTAAAATGCTATCAGGCTACCCAATGGGCACAGGGCAGTTACAAAGACAATGAAAAGACAAATATAATATTTTCCACTCACAAATATGTAATATTGGATCTATTGACTTAAATAAATAAATTAAAACATTTAGGTCATTTCAAGAAGGTCAAGAATTCTTTGTGCTCAGTTATGAAGAGTTTCTATCGGATGGTTCTTACTATTCAAAATAGAACCCAGCAACTGTCCAGCACAAATTCAGGAGCAAACAACATTTAGATTTCATTGCATGCATTATTCAGCGGCAAACAAATCTAGTCAAAGAGCAGGATTAGGCTTTCTGTTCAAAATGAATTATAGATGATATTGTCCATAAGTAACCTTTCGCAGCATTAAATATTCATTCACAAACAGGAAGTACACAGTAGGAGACTTAGGTTGCTAAAAGCTTATTAGATATACATACTCAGTAGCTCAGATGTCATTGTTTCTCTTTCTAAAAATGGAGTAAGATAATATAGACAAATGTAAATTGTGGTTAAATAGAATATTATGTTAGAATAGATTCATGCTGTAACATTGATGTATGATGTTACTTTTAGGAGCTGATATACACTGCTCACAAAAAGTAGGGCATATTTCATTATGGGATATTTCATTTAGTATGATAGTCTGAACTAATTATATTTTAGCCACATTGTGATCAGTTCTAATTTTAGTTACAAAACCATCAAACAAACAGCTTTGTTAATTAGCACCTCCATCTCCCAGGACTGAAGTGCTGTTCTTGATTACTAACTATCAGACCTGCTCCTATAAGCCTTTCACAGTCTTCTCATCTAACTAATGTTTAGTGGCCTTAATAGTTCTGGAACAAAAAACTGTGTTATGACCATCACTACGTGACTTTTTATACTCACAGCATGTCATAACATGTACAGTGATACAATATCAGTCACTTACACCTGCGAGTTTTATACAGAAACCATCTTTAATTTGTTTTGCAATCATCAAATTTACTATGCTAGCAGTTTACATTCACTAGCATGCCAAGAAGATTCAAATGCACTGTTCGCTTTAAGCTAACTTTTATAACAATTCATGTTTATTATGCTTATTATGCCCCCAAAATTGCCTAAAAAGTGTTGAGGATCTCAGATTCTTAAGCTCTAGTTTGTCCATGTAGGTTCCATAATAAAATTGCCAAGATGGTACAATGGATGTCCAAACTTAGCCGGGAATAATCCTAGAAGTATTTAATACACTAAATATAGAGCGCTAATAATAAGGATAGCATTACCTGAACCTGAAATCCTTGTCTTTTTTACATTCTAACATAGAAAAGCAAACACATAATGTTTAATTTTTCCTTTAATTAAACATAATAACGCTCATCATCAAAATCAAAATAACACAAAAATTTTTAATACAAAATTTAAATAGTAAAATATATTGTTTAGGGTGGCTTGCTGGGTAGCACTTTCACCTCACAGGAAGACAGTCCTGGGTTCCATTCTGGGTGTGTTTGTCACACCCTCGGGCGGTTATTCTGTGTGGAGTCTGTATGCCCTGCCTGTGTCCAGGTAGGTTTAGTCTGGGTACTCAGTGTATTCTAGGTGTATAAGTAGGTGACTCTAATTGTGCTTTGACAAAAAATTTTAAAAACACCTGAAAGACTCTTATACCATGTGACAAAATGTTTGATGTTCAGATGAAACCAAGTATAATCTTAAATGTTTCTGGCTTGGGGATTGAACTCCAAGTACTCCAAGTGGTACTTTTGGCAAAAACCAAACACACATGCAACCAAAAATACACCATGCCTAGCATGATGGTGTGAACATTACATTATGAGTATGTTTTTCTTTAGCAGAAATTGGGCAACTGATCATGATTGAAGGAAAAATGGATGCTACATCCAAATCCAAATTACATCCAAATTCTTGAGGCAGGATGTTAACATTCCAGCACAACAACACTGCAAAACACAAACAAACAATAAAACTGTTGCTTAGAGATAGTTCTTCAGTGGCCAAGTCAAATTCCTGACCTGCTGTTGATCCAATAGAAAATCTATGAGAAAACCTGAAGAGAGCAATACATTGCAGGTCACTACAAAATGCGACTAAACCTGAACAATTTAGAAAATGACGAATGGGAAAATGTTCCCCAGTCTAGTTGTGCAAAACTGGTAAGGATATATCCAAACAGATTGATGGCTGTAATTAAAGCAAAATGTGTCAAAGTCACATTTCCAACCCTGCAATTTTGGTGTTTCATAAATTTTCAGAAACGTTTTCTATTTTCTTCATTACATGAATGTTGTAAAGCAAATTGTGTAATTAAAGCTGAAATTATATAATACTTTGTAAGCTCTGTCTAAAAAATGAATTGAATTCTAAATGAAAACATTCTCCAGTCCGTTTTATCGGATTTTTTTTTTTTACCTTTTTATCAAATATAGTAATATGTACTATTAAAACGAAATGAGGTTTGCAATATTACTATAAGTAGCATTAAATTGTAAACATGACAATTAATTACTGTGTGACTTCATCATGTAGTTTTTAGAGCGGGTGCAGGTAGCAGGGTGAGTGGGTAGACAATATCTGGCAGAACAGAAGCACAGAATTTGCCTCACAGATTGATTATGGCCTGTCAAGTGGTAGACAATCACTCTGAGAAACAACAGGAGAGAAGCAGGAAGCATTATAGCTGATATTCTTATAGCAATAAATGCACCATTAGTATGAGGAGAAAGGGCATCATTACTGTATCATCCTTATGACATATGTGTCCTGCCTGAGACTGCACCCAAATTGATGAGGAGGAGGAGGAACATAGCAGAGAGGGGCCAAGTGTTGGGAAGAATTTTAATTCATCTGAAGCTGCCAGTAACCTAGAAAAATGTTGTATCCCAAGATAAGTGGAATTTTACTAGTGTGATTGTGTAGATGCCACTTTTGCAGTTCTGCCCTCAGTGTCCATGTTCCCCAAAGCAGCCAACTACAGAATTATTGTCACCCTTGATAAAAAATGAACTAAAATCAGTATATTGAATACCAAACATGCAATATGTGAAATTCCAGGCTTAAACAAATGGGTAAACTGCATATTTTAATTTTTATGTGAGCTTTCAATCCAAAACATTTTGAAAACATAGGCATATCCATCATTAATAATTAGTGAAGTTTTAAGAATGAAATCACTTATGCAGCCCAGGTGCTAAAATTCACAATTGAGTGGGGCCATTACATTTGTGCAGTTATGCAGCTGATGAGCACTAGTTTAGAGAATACCATTTTCAATCGTCCTTTCTGTGCATAAGGCAGCTCAACCATACAATTGGGCAGTTTATGTTTTAGCCTTACATTATGTGTTTCATAGGTGGAATGGAAAAAGTGGAAAAAGATCAAGGGAGAAGGAGGTAGACTGTTGCAGGATCACATGGGTGCAGGCTGAGAGTTAGATAAATCTACTTTGATGAAAGCAAAAAGTTTATAAAGTCTGCCAGTTTTGCACTACTTAAATATTATTTGGGTCAATTGTTTGAAAGTAAATGTGTGGGCAGGTGATTGCTTTTTTTCGGCCACATGACTCGCTGCTGACTGAGCGTACTTAAGCACCATTGTTTAAGGGAGCGTGTTTCCCGAGAAGAACAATGTAAGTTAAACTCCACAGCAACCCGGACATTGCTTGGGCCTGCTGATGAATAGAATACTGCTTAAAACCTTTTTCTTGCACTTTTTTCTCTGGGGAGGTTTGTGGCAAATTACTTGGCATTTAGTGAATTTCATGATGCCACCGATTTTCAAAAGAGCCCCTGGACTATTAGAAGCAAAGCTCTCCTAAAGCATCAGTTAAACTCCATAATATTTGATACTGAGGTTCATTGTTTTTTTGCTTTTTATGCAGTCCCTTTTTCACCAGTTGGGATGATTCCATTTGTAATTTCAATTTTATAGATCCCAGTGAAAAGTTTGGATTTTGTGACTTGCTCTTAAGAAAGGTCTCTTTGATGAAACTATTCCAAAAGCTACTGTCTGATGGTGGATTTTGAAATGAGAAGTCACAAGAATCAGCTAGACCATGCAGTTCTGATAATCTGTCTTATCATCCTCCTCACTGTACATACTCACACGTACATGCTCACACATTCACACCCAGTTAATGGCCAAATTATCTGACTACAATATTCTGTTACAGTTACAATCTTCTGTCTTAACCATGACTGAATGTTAATAAATCACAAAGTAATTTTACATTTACAATTTTTACAGTATCCTCATATTATTACCTCAAGACTGGGTTCTTTCTGTGTGGAGTCTGCACGTCCTCCCCCGTGTAAACTGATTATGCCAATCTGCCTTGATCCGAGTACACATATGACTAGTTTTGAGTATGCATATGACTAAAATTGCACACTCCTACATTGCAGCACTTACAGCACCCCGCACAAGCTCTGTAAGTCCCTCTAAATAAGGGCATCTGCTAAATACTGTAAATGTGAATGTAATTTTAATCTAACCTTGTGTATCGATGTAAACTTGTGTTTGTTGTTACAATGACCAGTTAGTTACAAGCAACAATATATTTTAGATCATTAATGCCGTTTTACTCTAATCCTAGCTAGATTGGTTGGTTAGGTTCTGGAGTCTGGGTGAGGAACTGTAATGTATATCCACAATAAAATATTTTTCTTTATTTTAGTTTTGAAATGCCAGTATTAAAGACTGGCCAATCAATGAAAAAAAGGATGAGAAAACTAAGTGGTAGAAAAGACATTTCACTCTGAATATGTGCTTTATAAACAAATATTTCAGAGATATGATTAAGCAAAACTTGCATGAGCATGAGATTACTCTGTATTCTTCTGAAGAGCTATGCATAGCCTTAAACAGATGAAAAATAACAAGTAGAAAGGAAATGTATTAACACCACTGTCAATGAAAATAGAACAAATGAAAGGAAAGATGGAATTGCTTGTGGCCATCACTTTCATTCCCTGTGTATATCTGTGTTTTATTTGACTTAATTACTTGTCACTGTTTGGCAGCATCTCTATGATGTATTATTCATGACAAGTATTAAAACTGGATCCTTTGGGGTTTTACTGCTGAATGTCTTGAAATGTGCAACACTAAAAGGCTGCCAATGCATGTAGTAATTGCTGTTAGAACTGTAATCAGTCTATTTGGAAGACAAAAAATACACAGTAATGAAAACTCAAAATCACATTAGATAGATTAATTCATTAATCCCCATGAGATATTCACTGTATTATGAAACACTGAACTTGGAAAACAAAAGCTAATATTGAATAAAAGTGACCAATGTTTTTTTTTTGTGATATTGGATTGGATATTGGATTTTCTTGTTTGGTAGATTTGATGCAGAATTTGCATTGTATCCTGACATTACTCAATATTTATGAAATTACTGCTCCTTAAAAATTATATAACAACTTAAGTTTCCATTTTGGAGCTGATTAAATAAACTAGAGTTCATGCAATCTTCTGTAATTATTTTTCACTGAACAGATTATTAAAATCTTGACCCTAATCTAAAAAATTCACCCTTCTACAGAGTCTGCAAGAGACCTGAAATGTTGATCGGTTGAGAATTCTGGTTGACTGAGAAGTTAAACTGAGAGTAGCAATCCAGTCATATTAAAGAGCATTGTTTTCCACATTTCATTCCCTCTTTTTGGGAGCACAAAATATCTTAAATATTGTCTTAAATATAATGATTACACTATAAACCGTCTTCTCTGATACTAGAGAGTGCAAAGATGATCATATTCTTTTAATATTTGTGATTAATGAGCAATGCTAAGCCAATGCTACCATGATTGCATTTGGCAGGCATTAAAAATAATGAAATCATTTCATTTCCATCATTTAGCAGACGCCCTTATCCAGAGCGACTTACAACTTATACAGTCTAACAGTCCAAGCAATTTGTAAGTTAAGGGCCTTGATCAAGGACCCAACTGTGGCAACTTGGCAGAGGTGGGATTTAAACCCTGGACCTTCTGGACCTTAACTGCTAGGCTACCACAGTCAAATCACACCTACCATGGCACAACGTAAAATTGTGGTTTTAGATATAGTTCTGACATCCTATTATTTACAAATGTCACTATGTTTTTTTTAATTAATGTATTGTATAAAAGTATCAGACAATGTATTTTGACATTGACAGATTTCAATGGTAATCAGTTTTCAAAAGAATATTTTACATATTATGATGTCATTTAAATTATTTAAATAAAGAAAGTGAAATTTGATCTTAAGAATGATTTGCTATTTATAATCAGGTCACGCGATAAAGAAAATGAGTCACCTGTGACTGAAGCATACCTAATAACATGTAATACCTCTATAGTGCATGAATAACAGCAGCAATTCAATTCGGCATGGACAGGACAGCGATGTTCAGTGTTCAATCTTCCTCATTGTTCCAGGTTCTCACGCAGATTTTCAGTATGATTTACATATTGGGATTTTGTGTGCCATCATTGTGCTCCAGATGTGGGAGTGTTTCTGAATTGTCATCTTGTAATACAGGTATAGCAGTATTATATTCCTCAGTAAGATAATAAGCGACAGGAAAAAGCTGACTGCAACAGCTCAGTGTATGTAAGCTTAAATACTGTAACCTCAACAAAAAGGACCCTTTTCCATGTAACTAAAACACCCCCAGAACATCACAGAACCTCTTACAGCTTGGACCATATCTTGCATGCAGTCCCATTGAAGGCTTTCTGATGTCTTTGATGCCCTAGCATCATTCACATAGAGGCAGAAATGAGATGCATCTGATCATATAGCATTCCAGTCAAGTCCAATCTTTGTCTTCTCTTACCCACTGTAACCAGGTCACTTTGTGAGCAGACCTGAGCAAAGTCCAATTGAGTGCCACTTTGCTCCACAAGTACATATAATTACAGGATACACTATAACTCTGTAAATGCATCTGTAAATTACAATTCTTACATTTGGCATCATCTGTATGCTATTGCCCACGTTTAATTAAATAATTATTAATTTCAAAAGATATGTCTAGCCTAATCTTAATGGAATGCAAATTTAGAAGAATATTAACAGGCAAAAATGTAAAAAAAAGCTATTTGGTTTCACACAATTTGTAAAAAGAATAACAAAACTTACAACTACTGTAGGTAAGTACAATGTCTAAACACACACGTGGACAAAATTGTTGGTACCCCTCGGTTAATGAAAGAAAAATCCTTGATATAAAATGACTTGAATCTTCAAATGGTATGAAAATGAACAAATACACGTCAGACATTATTTTTTAACCATTCTTTATACTAATACTAATACAGAGTTCTTGCACCACTCTGTGTTGAAGTAAATACATAGTCCACCACCATGAGTCTTACTGCACAGAGCTGGATTTCTGTCGGCCTGGAACGCAGCTAGTCCGTCTAGCTGAATGGCGGCATGGGAAATTCTGTCACTCAGCCACGTCTCCGTGAAGACAAAGATGCAGCAGTCTGTAGTCTCTCGTCATTTAGTTCTCTGAAGTCGGATGCAGTCCAGTTTATTTTCCAGGGAACAGACATTTGAGAGCAGGATGGACGGTAGAGCTGGCCACGACGGCTTTGTTGTTAGCCTAGCGCGAGCTCCAGACTGCTTTCCGCACTTCTGTAGTCTCGCGTACCGCTTCAGGTAAAACTTACAAATTTACTTCTGGCTTTGTTTGAATTAGGGATTTTATCTGTACAAGTCTTTTCTTAAAACAGTCTGAAGATCAAATAATTGTCTCAGCCAAATTCTCGCATTTGGTCCAGCACTTGGTGGTTTAGCGCTTGTAAATATTAATCATACTTTTGTGATGAGGTGTAACCTCTATAGACACTTTACGTTAAAATCAAGGTTATATAGCCTCAAATGAGGCAGAAGTACATGAGTATATATCTTGAGTAGAACAACTAATCATCTGTTTAAAACATACTAAAGTAAAAGTATGTAAAAGTAAAAGTAGAAGTATGGCCTGAATTTACTCAAGTAGAAGTATAGAAACACATAATAGAAAATGTACTTAAAGTAAATCAGTAAAATAATTTCTTTTGAAATAGTTCTTAACTATATGTTTAAACAGGATGTCTTTTATTTTGAGCAAGAGGTACAGATCAGTGACACTGAAGGTAAATAATGGTTTATAAAACATCTAAATGAATAATCTGCAACCAGCTCCCTAAATTGACTACAAAGTCCGAATATATTGAATTAAACCCGACATCATCGATGCACTTGCACCATTTTGTGCTTTACTTTGTGCTATTTTGGGTTTGAAATGCAGGCAGGGAGTTACAGCAATAACAGCAATATAAACACCCTTGTGAATGCATGCATGACCCAAAATAACACTGGAAACTGAATTCACTTTTCAAACGGTGGAGAAGTTTATTCTCTGTTTTGCCAGGAAGGTCGATTGCACCGAATGTCACAATTCCTGTTCCCCTACACGACTCCAGATAAGAAGGTTGTGAGTTCATATCCTGCGTTAATATCCAAACAGGGATTTATTTCCTGGACCCTCAGAGTAAAAGATGGGTCTTCTACCAACTGTGTTAACCAGCCTCTAACATGGCAGCTTAGTTCTCACAACAGCAAATACATCAGGAACGCAAGTTCAAGAAATGCAAGGACATGCTCTACTTCATTTCCCAAAAAGGGGTGGAAGCAGTTTCTTCATTTTTTTAATAATCACAGTCACAATCACACGTCTTTTCCCACTTTTCCAAGAAAAATCCACTGTCAAGTTAAAAGAGCATTGGCTGGAAATCAAGCCTGGCTCCACTGCTTAGAGGGGAACTGCACTAGTAGCAGTAAGTGTAAGTAAGGTGCTGCAGCATGATTTCAATCCTAACTTTAACCCTATCTCCAGCCCTAAATGTCCACAATAATCACAATCTTCTAACTTTTTCCCACAATTAGAGAACCATCCTGTGGAATTTAAAGAAAATATGTGGGTCAGGATTCGAAACCGGATCAACTACTTGGAAGGCAAGTTTGATTACCACAATACTGCCAACACTGCAACAAGCCTTCTATCCCTGTCCAAAAACTGAGGAAAGCTGTGGCCTCCCTTTTTCCCCCCAGCTTTGTTTGGTTCATTCTTTCAAATAAGCTTGTTTTTTGTTGTTCAGTATTTTTACAAGCAGAGACTTGATTCAGTTTAAGGAATTTTGTTAAATCCAACCTGAACAACACCATCAAAGATTCAAAAGACAATCACAACACCTTCTGCAATGGCAGCAGTGCAGTAAATGTGTACCCTGCCAAGTGACAAGACACTTTAAGCTTTTAACAAATACGCTTTTTACTCTGCCCTTTGTAACTTTTTTTGTTTTGTTTTCACAACATGTTATTGTTGGCCAGTCTAACTAATTAATCAACAAGTCAGTCAGCCAAACAGGGATTGGACTGCTGAATCCTCTGAGTAACCAGTCAGATTAACCTAGGGTTTTGTTTTCACTCTTTCACATTTGTTAGCCAAAGATTTTTCAGATTTTTGCTGAACTGCGCAAACAAATCCCAAAAGCAGAATTCAGTAAAAAGACAGAGGAGCCAAACAGTACAAATCCTTCAGCAAGGAAGTCGAGGGCAGAGTTGGCCAGCTTCACTAATAAAGAAACAAACCACACACAGGAACTTGATCCCTGCTCTCTTAGTTTAAAAGTCCAATGCATTACCAATTGAGCCATGATGCTCTGGCATGTAAGTCTCCAAGGTTAAACGTATTAGAAAACTCTTGCAACTTTCACTAATAAATAGATGGCCCTGTTTTATGAAATGTGGTTGGACCCAAGGAATCCCACGATGTATAATAATAATGGGGAAAACGATAAGGAGGAGAAGAGGGGAGCGAAAGGCTCCTGAACACAAAAACCCAAAAGGAAGAAATGGTGCGGCGCTGTGTTGCGTCCCGACTGGGACCGACGTGCAAACTGATCGCGAGAGGCGCCACAGACAGCATGATAGTACGCATCGTGCAGTGAGCACAATAGTGCGCTGATTTGGGACGTCTCCCAAGTGGCGAGACACGGAGGTAGTCGAAATGACAGAGGGAGAGTGTGAGCTCGGGCGTGCATGTAGCGCGAATAAAACGCGGAAGATGCTGAAGTGCCACGAGGCGAGCATGAGCTCAGGTGTGCAAATAGTGCGGGCGAGAATAAAATGTGGAAGACGCCGAAGTGGCAAAAGGCAAGCATATGAGCTCGAGCATGCAAAGCAGGTGTTCGTCATCAGGTCTCGAATCAGTCACCGGATATAAACCGCCTCACTGATTGCTCTGTCAGAGCAAACTACTTTATAGCACATAGAGAGTGCAATGATGTTTTAACATTTGTAACCCAACTCTCGTTTCTTAGAATGATTTAACTTTTCTGCTTGCCAGCTTTCATCAGGAATCAGAAAAAAATGTTTTGGAACCAAATTAGCCTTGGACTACCCAAAGAGATGAATGAAATTTGCCAGTGGGCAGCCCTTATTGCCAACAGAAAATGTAATCTAAGACAATGTTACATTAGAGACACAATGATATTCCAACCATATGATAAGCTCTTTATTTTGGCTAGATGGGTCTGCATTTATTTTTTACATTCACCAAGAAAAAGAAACAAATCAGATTAATCAAATCTCTAGTGTCTATCCAAATGTAAAGTGTAAATATAGTGTATCCAAATTATAAAGGTGTTCCTCCTCTGTAAGAGTTGCTTCAAAATCGTAAAGTTTGTTGAGTGCCTACAAAAGATGTGTATTACCACTCAAAAGGTGGAACTACTACGTCAAGTATAAATAGTGGATCCCGATTGACACTTCTTTATGTGCCTGACTAGATTTTAAAATGAATATATAAAGAGAGAAATAAATCAAATTAATAAAAGCAAACGTGGTTTGTTTTAGTTTATTTAATGTTACTATCAGCATCAATGGCCATCTCAGCAACAGACACAAGATTACATCGATACACAAAGTCACAATCTAGATAAAGTCTAGATAAGCAGGTTGAGGCAATGTAGCATAATTTATTAACTAAGTGCAGGTCTTTGGGCTGTAGGAGGAAGCTGGAGCACCTGGAGTAAACCCACAGTGGAGGACATGCAAACACTACACAGATGGGATCCAGGTCACCCACATCAAATCCAGGACTTTCTTGCTGTGAGATAACGGTGATACCGTATTAAGTCTGTTTGAAAATGTGGTGAAGATATTTCTTTGGAAATGTAGTGAGAGAAAGTTTAAAAGTATTACATTACAGAAATAATTAAGGTAACCTAAAACTACATAAGTACAATACAAGTATTGAGGGAGCTCTGGGTTCATTTTGATGAAAATATTAATCAGAGATTATCAGAGCATCAGTTTGCTGGGGACATGTTTTTATGTTCAAGGTGAGTTGAGGTGGTACATACAGTTATGGAGATCTAAGTAAAGACTAAGTAAATATTAACATAAATATAAAAAATATGCATATCGGCATTATTTTGTCAAATTCAGAGTCACTTTAGGATCTTGAGCCCTCGGCAAGTAGTTGGAGGCACCTCGTCCCCTGCCAACCAAAGGACGGAGAGAGTTACTGCCCCCAGGCATGGCCGGGCATGGTGGGGCTGTTTTACCAGTTCATAATCTTTAACCAGGCCAGAACTAACCAGCATATATAGCAATATGGGACAATGAACTCAATAAATCAATAGCTAGCTGACCATATCGTCCAAGATACTAACCCACATGGTCATGTATCAAAAATACCAAACCTAAAACAATTCTTCACATAGTGTTTCAGACATTGATCTTTGAACATGACAAACATATTACAAAAACACTGAGTATCATCTGCATAGCAGTGAAAACTAAAGCCATGTTTACAGATAATTGAGCCTAAAGATAGCTGTTTTGTACTCCCGGCTTCCACGTTGTTTTGGGCTCCCAGCTCCCATGCCATTTTGACTTCTGGATACTGGCACAGCACCTGACTCCTGGACACTGGCACAGCACTTGGGGGTCCTCCTGTTCGACCATACAGGAGTGTCAGATCCCATGGGCTGTCATTGCCGCCGGATGTCTCCTCCTGGCACCTTAGCAGTATCACCATAGCCATGCTATCCCTCCAAGCAATCTTAAATACCTCCAATTTACTATGTCGGCACTTGCGTTCTAAACTAAACTTAACGAGCTCTTTGCTTTAAAGTATGGTTGTGGCCATTATATCAAGGTGCTGGCCTTTTTTCTCCAATACATTTGACCCTAACAGGAGCAACTATGTCCATGGTAGAGGGAATATTTAAAAAGAAAATAGTGTGATAATACTAGACAATTTCTGTCTGAACACATTATTCATTTCAAGAATTGCTAAATTTCAGTACTAGAACTAGCACGTCTCATGTCATGGTCAAACACCAGTTAAACAGTATTGATGAATTTCAATTGATCTGATCTCAATTTTTCGTGGTCAAAATGACATTGTAAAATAGGAGTGAATTATTATTGGCATGGAGTACTTCATGATTTTTGTATGCTTGAAGCATCTTTATTGTAGTTTGGTGTTCCGCCAGGAAAGTTCTCAACAAAATACCTGCATGCTATTTTCCAGTAGCAAATCTTGTTACTCTTTCTTAATGATGACCTGTCTGATTTGTGGACCAACAAAATGTCTCCCTTAATATTGGTGGTAGTTATTCTTGGAAACATCTGTTTCACACAGGGAGACCCATCACCCTATTTGCTTCTTGTTTTCACACAATTCTTCATAGATGGAAAGATAGAGATGTTTCATGTGAACCACAAATGCCAGCCTCTCAATCTTGAAAAGTCCAGGACATTTCATTCTGGCAGTGTCAGCTGAGGAAACCAGACAGAATAGGCACATAGACATTGATGATTATTTATAAATGACAAATGTATTTCTTCAATGTGAACCAAAGGGTCCAGATTGCTATGGCTAAGTCCTTGTAGGAAAATTCCAAAGTCTGATTGGCCAGATCCATTGTCTGTTTGTTAATAGACTCACACTCACAGATAGACTCATAGGCTTACAGAATCCTTCATAATATAATCAGAAGGGTCATGAAAACATGTAGACAGGAGTCTAATGAGCAAAGTAAATCTACTAGTTGGGGGCTATTTCTTTTTAAATTTCCTCGATATAGTTTTCTCTGGCATGCTGCATAATATGTTTATTTCATTCAGATCGGGCAGTTAAGTTATAAAATGTGAGAGTGTACAGAGTAAATTCACTGGCAGATTTTAAAGAGTTCTCTCCACTTTATCCATTCTCAGGCAGATAGTAAAACACTTCTTATGCTCTCACTGTCAGAAGGGAGATAATGAGAGCCTCAACGGAGCAATCTGTACTGAACTTCAAAGAAGCAATGTACAGAGAACACTATAGCAGGAACATCTGTAGATAATAAGATTTTCATTCCTCAGATTTTGAGATATTTGAGTCTGGGGAACAAACATGGGTTTGGCTCACTTCAGCTCTTTAGATGTATAGTTGTTAACTGTTAAATCATCATTTGAAGAAGCTGAGACATCTGCTAAGCCTACTTGTTTAACACTTTCAAACAAAAAGTCTGATGTTTTCATGACATGATATCATCATGCAGTTGCTGCACATCCACTATAAGAATCATTTGTTCCACCACACTCCAAGACTCCACAGGTTGGAGATATGGTGACTGTGGTAGCTTTTGAGTACAGAAATGAGTACAATGAACTCATTATCATGTTCAAGAAACTAGTTTGAGATAATTTGAGCTCTGTGGAGTGTTATCCTTCTAAAAGTAATCAGTAGACGAGCATACTGTAGTCATAAAGGAATTGAAAAGGTCAGCATAAATGCTTAGTTAGGCTGGGGTAATTAAATGATGTCAAATTGGTAAAATCATCAAAGTGCGGCAAGAAAATAACCATCAGACCAATACACCAGCAGCAGGATCTATGCTTTTATGTTGTTTATACCAACTTACCCTACCATCCGACATAGATTGAGACTTATCAGAGCAGGCAACGTTTTTAAGTTTCTACGTTTGGAGAAATTGTAGCCTCAGTATGCTCTTTTGCTGCTGATAGCCATCTGTTTCAATGTTTGTGCTCCAGACATGTTTTACTGCATACCTTGATGGTAACGTGGTTATTTGAGTTACTGTTATTGTCTTTACATCAGCTTCAATCAGTCTGGTTGAATTCCTCTAACCTGACATTCCCTTGCTAGTTTTGAAACCATTCTTTGTAAACACTAGATATGACTTAGAATGAACATCCCAGTGGATCAGCAGTTTCTGTAATGATCAGAGCAGCCAGTACAGCACCAACATACCACATCTAAAGGCATTTAAAGCAGCATTTTCTCCATTCTGTTGCTCAGATTGAACTTCAGTATGTTGTCTTGATCATGTCTACATACCTTAATTAATTGGTTCCATGTAATTGGCTCATAGATATTGGTGTTAAGGGGCAGTTGAACAGGTGTACCTAATAATGAGACAGGTAAGTGTATATTACTTACCTATATAAGTGTTTATTAGACCTATATTTTGACACTGCCTGCAAGGGGCACTGCTGGACTCCTGTGTATCAACTCTGTAATACTGTAATAAGTCTCAAATATCAGTGCTCAGATGAGAATCTCAAGAGTGGTGCTAAGGCTTAGTGGAAGCAAAAAGTCCATTTTAGAAAGTTTGTTACAATAATCAGTCAAACTGACACACTAGGCTGTACATGTGTACTTATACTTGTGAGGAACAAATTTCCCCACACTGATCTTGAAATCTCAAATCTTCATTGGTCCTTACAACTTTACTTTTTTGCAAAAAAAATAACCCCAAAAGAACCAGAATAATGCATTTGGGTTACTGAGGTTAAGGTTAGGTTTAGGTGTAGCATTAATTACCTACAATAATCAATAGGTCGATGGAAAGTACTGACAAGGTTAAAAAGAAACGTGGGTGAGAGAGAGCAAGCAAAAGAGAGAGAAGTAGGCAGGGTAAGGAGGGCAACGCATTGATTTAGCCAGGGCCGGATGAATAAAGATGCTGCACCCAGCTTTATAGTGAGATAAAGAATTACTCATCTAAAATAGTTAAAAAGAAAACCAACATTTTGCAGTGAGTGTTGCTTTTCAATAAATCAATGTATGGGACATACCGCAGTAACATTAATAAATGCTATTTAATAAATACAAGGTAGTCAAACAGTTCAGGGTCGAAATACCAAAAAGACGCAAACTTACAGGATCCAAGCGGGTTAGGCTACTGACGGCTTAGAACTCCAGGGTGGACCAATAGTCTTAGCGACGTGTATGGCAAGTGAAGTGAATAAATAGGGTGAGTGATGAGGGACGTAAATGAGATACAGGTGAAAGAAGTTCCAAGTGTACCACAGTACCAAGGTGACTGTGAACGTGCACATGCGAGGGTCTGGTCCGCCAAGCAGAGCGTGTCTGACAGGACCCCCCCCTTTGAAGGACCCGTGTGGGGATGGCAACGGCGAGACCAGGAACCCAGGGTCTAAGGAGAGAGACAAGGAAAACAGGGTGAGTGTGCATATCAGAGGGTAAATAGAGGTGATAGGTGAAATGGTTTAAACGTTTCGTGATTTTGAAAGGGCCAATATATTTGGACCCGTAATTTTGAACTTCCCTGCAGGTGTAGATTGCATGTGGAAAGCCAGACTCTGCCGACGTTTAGCCTGGACCTGGTATCTGTGGATGGCCTGTGTGATGTGCTGATGAACCTGGCTCCAGACCGTCTCGCTCCTGCTGAACCAGGCATCCACGGCTGGGGCGCCTGAGGGTGTGGGATCCCATGGTGCGAACGGTTGTTGGAATCCAAGGACTGGAACGGAACGGGGTGAGGCCCATAGAGAAGTGACAGAGGGAGTTCTGGGTTATCTCCATGCAGAGGAGAAAAAAAATTCGGTGGGACATACTTCTTAACCGGGGGGGGGGGGGAGTTTGGGCCAGGACCGGACCTGGTAAAGCTCCACCGCCAGATATCATTTTATGGCC